>JASFAX010003168.1:0-43366 GCA_030737875.1 Allium sativum
GTTAGTCTGTTTGGCTATTATGACCACTCTACAGAAAGGTAAACCATCAAACATATCTAATGGAAGTGGTTTCAGGTCAAAATTCCTTTCCAATCAAAAGTTATGGCCAAAACATTGTCAGCTAGGGGCAAAATGGTCATTTAAAATCATCAAAAATCATGAACATGGGAAATGACCCCAGAGGTTGTTTCCCAAAGGCACATGACCATACGACTTCATATAAGAAAGAAAGAAATATTCTACGATCCTCCGATGCGTAGAATGCGGGTTGTTACAATGAGAGGAGATAGAGAGATGTCTAGAGGGCGAAAAAATTCAGTTTTTTTTAAACAATTCAAAGACGGACTAGCTATAGCACAACAAAAACAAGCAGACTGGTCATTAAGAAAATGATTGTTGCCATAAGGGAAAACCTAAGTGTTTCAAGTGTCAAAATTTTGGGCATATGGCAAGGAACTGTAGGTTCAAAGATGAAGAGCAAGAGAACATGGCACAAGTGACTGTGCAAGAGAAATTATTTTAGAGTTGTAGGTGAGAAAGTGCACCATGGAGAGAAGTTCTCCAATATTCAAAGAGTAGAGTTGATGAGATGTGCTTCAACAATTGAAGGTGATGAGAAGTGTATCACAAATCGAAGAGAAGTGTTTTGTTTATTATCTCAACAACTTTGAAGCAAGGGGGTGTGTTAAAGTTATATTGGTGCTTCAAAGTAATTAGTTCATGAATAATTAGAAGTGTAATAAATTATTTTAATAAGTCAAAGCATGTGTACTATTCTCATGCTAAGAGGAGATCTATGATCCTACATTTAAGCATGTTTAGTTCTTTATTTTTATTCAAGCAATCATTTATGTAGCCTATATATAGAGGCACTAATTTCTCAATAGAATGTGAATCAATAACAATGTAGTCATCCAATTATTCTGTGTTTAATCTCTCTTCCTCCTCTCTATATCAAAAAATTCTAACATCTAGGTGCATAATATCAAAGCATACCTGCATGTCCATTTTTCATAATGTCAAAGCATACCTGCATGTCCATTTTCGTTGAAAATGAATACGATCATGATCACATGGATTTTTAAATGACAATCATTGACAACAATAAAATAAAAATTATTTTAACAATATGGGAATCTTACCCTAGAAGCTACCTACCTTATATACATACCCCCTTGACGCTATCACTAACCCTATTTCCATTTCTTCAGTGGTCGAAGCATTTTTATGTTGCCACCAAACTTTTCTTATAGTAGAAATTATAAGTTCAAAAAAAATCAAAATAAATCAGAAAAAATCATAAAATCTTGGAATGAATCTTGTATGGTTTTTATCAGGCTCGGTAGCTTACGGTGAAGTTCAAATTATTATCAATCGACCGACGGTTATTATTTCGTGGAGATTGAGACTTTAATGGATGATCTGGAGATGATAGTTGAGTTTGTTATGAAGTTTAGTGCATTGTGGAATATTTTATAAACACAATTTACAAATTGTTTGCAAATAAATTGTAAAGAAAATACTTGAGTTTGAATAAGTTGTATAAACCAAGGAATAGGGAATTATCCTAAGGTTAAATTATTGGGATTGGTTTTTTGGAAAGAAACAATAAAGTGGAATTACATTGGATTAATTATATAATAAATTAATCTGTAATGTCACGTATTTTCTGACCATTTATTTGAAATATTTTATTTATTCAAAATATTGATTTGAATTTAAATAATCGATTTAACCATTTTTAATATTTAATTATATTAATAATATAATAATATTTTATTTTCAGAATATTTGGGTAAATGTTGAATTTGTCGTACAATGTGAATGAGCGATTTAAAATGGTTTGAATATGGTTTATATTAAATTTTAGTGGCGATTTTGTTATTAAAACGACGTTAGAATGTTTGGTTTATAATTATATTATAAAACGAGCTACAGCGGCGCGGCAGTTCGTAATTTGGCGTTTTGAACTTTAAACGGTACAGAGCCCAAAATCAGTCAGATTTTCTCAAAATAAGAAACACAAGAATCTGTTTGACGATATTTTTCTAATGAAAGAGAAAATTCGAGTTTTCGTGTTGTAGATTTTGGTTTATGTCCAAATCAAATTTTGAAAAGATCGCTGTGGAATTTCGTTATATATTATAACGTTATTTATATTAAATAAAGGGGTTTTTAAATTTTTATAATATCGATTTGGCTTCAAACTCAACCCGAGATATTTTATTGTGGTAGTGTATGAAATTTTGGTCGTGTATGGCTGATTATAATATTTTATTACTATTATATTGAGGTATTTTAAATTTGGTTTATTTTATTTGAATTGGGCAGTTATAAAAGGGACTTTATTCAAGCGACCTTCGTTTTCGACGAAACAAATTTTATTGGGACCGCAATAATAAATTATTGCTAGATTTCAAATGGCACGTCAATTTGGGTTAATTTGTGAGCGTGGCGAAATAAAATACAAATAAAAACGACCATTTGATTGCGAACGAGGGCCATTCGAGCAAATAGACTCAGAATTTGACGAAACAAGTTTCATTAGGACCGCATGGTCAAATTATACTATGTCGTCCATTCGCATCTCAAATGGAGGTTGTATGTGAGCGCAGGAGCCAATAAACAACGTTCGAAATTGCGATAGACACGAAATAAAAATCGTTTGTCAACATCATTCGTCACATCAACTTAAAATATATTATTTCCATACTATATAAGCACCAATAATCAGAAATTTCCCGCCAAAGCCTCATTTACGTCCTCCAAAATTGCTAATAAGCCCCTCGTTACAAAAAAATTAATATCTTCCTATCCGTGAAGAAATTGCTAGGGGGACCTGAAGCAAACATGTAGATTGGGAGGTGGGGAAGCTCCAGTAAAAAGTTGGGGAGGTATCGTCGACTGTGGTGGCCGGAAAACGCAATGAACAACGAATATCTATTTTCGTTTTTGGCCTGATTGTGGGAGATTGGTTGATCTATAGATGTCGGGACCTGGGGGAAGTGAAAGAGAAGGAGCAGAGCTTCGATTTGACATTGGTGTCGAGGCTTACGATGGACCGTGGTGGTGGTGAGTTGAACAAAGGTGTTGTTTTTTGGTGCAGTTTTTGAAAGTGGCGAAGGAAATTGGTGGTTTTCCGGCGATCTGGTTGACTAGGGGGCGGAGGACCTGAGGGAGGATGGTGCTGGGTGGCGGGGCCTGTCGTGTGGTGGTGGTCCCATGATATGGAAATGCCGACGGCGGTCAAATTGTTCAGATGAATGGAGTTGGGGCTAAACCAAATTCCGACGGTGATAGTGGGTTTCGAGGTGAACGGGTTCTGGTGGTTGGGGTTCAGGGAGTGGCGGCTCCAGCAAGGTCATGGTGGCGGTCTCCGGTGCTCCGATGAAGGCACGGTGGTGGTTGGATGGCTTGGAGTCTTACTCAATGTTTTAGATCGAAGAGAAAAGTCGGGTTCTAGGAAATTGGCAAAGGAGAAACGCGTGATAACACGAATTGATGCTGACGTGGACTAAGCCTTTAAAGGTCAAAAATATACTTAGTTAAATTAATCAATAATTAGTTTAATTTTATTTTCGTTTAACTTTATGAACTTGAAACAGCAATAACTTTTTCATACGTTAACGGAATCTGACGAAACAGGATTCGATGGGATCGCAGGGACGAGCTCTAGGTGATGGCATTGATCTGACGCAGTTAAAATTTACGCTAATTTTGAACATTCCGTTCAAATTAAAAGGAACAAACGCATCAACCATCAACCGAAATAATCAGGTGAGTTTATTCTCACACCCTCTAGAATCCTGTGATGTGGTAAATTCATATTAAAAAATAATTTACCTTTAAAAATATAAATTGGTTGATTGGTTGATATTGGTTGTTTATTGGTTGATTGACTGCTGTCATTTATATTTCATCATTTTAAATGTTAGATTATTGAAATTTATTTCATATATGATTAAAAAATGTTATAACGAGCTGTGATGCAGGGAAGAACAGGGTGGAGGGATCCGACCGGATTCCTTAAATATTATATATGTTGTTTGTTTGTTTGTTTGTTTGTTTTATATTGTTGATATCTGAACTGATTGAACCCTATATGGTAGAAAAACCTGTTTGAGCGTGATGGTTAAATATATTTTCACCTTTGTTGTGTTTAAAATCAATCGACAGTGTTGATTGAGTAGTTGGCAGTGAATGGCCAAAAATACAATGTTTAGACGTCGTTCTACTATTCGGAGAACTAACGCAAGTTTTAAAATTTATAATTATTTTAAAATCTGAACTGAGACCATTTAGTATATTTATATTAATAATTAAATGAGAAATTTATAACTAAATATTTTAAATCAAGTTTATAAAAGAAATGATTTAAAATGGGGTTTGTAATTAGATTGTATGATTTGTACAAGCACCAAAAGTAGAAACCCAGGGAAATTACCGACGTGTGGGTAAAGAAGAATAATTGTATTTTAATACAATTAAATAAGTGTTTTAAATTAATCAAGTTATTTAATTAATTTAAAAGGGAAATGAGAAAAGGAAATTCAGTTAATAGTTAACTGATATGTACGGTTGGCAAAACCAATTGTGTTTAATTGCAGTCAAGAATGGAATTAATTTGATTAAACTAGATATTCGTTAAATTCAATGAATAGTGTAAATTATTAGTTAATCTTTGATTAACTATAATTATTGAATTTATTAGTGTTAATAACATTAATTGTTATTTGATAGGCTTTTCAAAATGATAATTATCCTATTTTCAATTAATACCTAAGTTAACCATTTTAGCATAGTTAATATTAATGTTGATGGTTATTTCGATTAATAATAATTAAAGAAATGACTTTAAATTGGAATTTCAATTAAGGAATGATTAAGTGGCGTTATAGTTTGATCAAAAGGGCGATAAGAGTTCTGTAAAGGTTATAATTCAAGGTTTAAACGAGAATTGCAAATAGAATGGGCAAGTAAATGAGGAGATTTAAATAGGATTTTTCTTGATTGTTAAATTAAGTAAAAGAAAATTCAATTGGAATAAAACGATTAAGGAGATGATAAGTATATTAAAAATATACTGAAATATAGTAATGGTTTTAAATTAAAATCTAAGAAGTTGTGAAAAAGGGTAAATGGTATTTTAATCGAGGTAAAAAGGGTCTTTAAAACAAAGTGATGACTATGAATGTTTAAAAATTGGATTGAGCGAAACATCGCAAAGGAAATTACTTACAATAGTTTGTGTGAAATATTGGTAAGGGGACTTGGGGATTTTAAACCCAAGTTAAAAGGGTCTTATTGTAAGGAAGGCAGTAAGAGGATTTTAGTTGGAAATCCAAGATAGAATTTATTATAGGAATGCCCGATGGATGAAAGTAGATTATTCGACATGTGGTTTTTATCCAAATGTGAAAATCTGAATTATAGGTTAGATTAAAGAGTGATATTTTAGTGAATATTTACTTAATTAAAGGAATTAAGTAAAAGGTTTTCGAACGAGGATTCCAGATATAAGAAAAGGTTTATAAAACAAGATTTTGAAATCAGAGTGATAGAGGGGATTTTAATACCAATGGTTAAGTGACAAACTGTTATTATTCTGAGATGAAAATGTTGTCGTTCAAGGTCTGAGAGGTAGATAGAATACCCCAACTTGAACGGCCTCACTATTATCGAGGAATGGTATTAGTTTGGGACGAGTGAAGGTGTTGGAATTGGTTTTATCCTATGCGAGGAATATTGAACTCTAAATGAGAGGTTTTGGAATATAAATGATGTGGCAATATTAGTTTCAAAATAAATAAGAAATATTTGATTTTAAAGTATATAATTTAACATTTGATTTATCATATTAGAGTTGGTAATTTGGTTTATACCATTATGTATACACATATAAGTATATAACGTGATACTAGAATATAAAGAAAAAGGGGGAAAAGTTTTAAAGAAATATATCGATATTTCCAACAAAAATGGGAAGCTGGGTGTGTATATATATATATATATATATATATATATATATATTAATAGGCTAAGTAAATGCCAAGTACTGAATCAGGAAAAAACTCGTTGTGTTCACACTGTTGTATTTGATAGTTAAAACACCGACTATAACACCTGACCAATACGATTGTTGGTACGGAAAGACCGGGATCGAAATTTATTTTCGAAAACCATTTCGAACAATAAATACGTGAAGATGTCGATTGAAGACGGAGCAAGTGAAGACCGTGGATCTTCATAAGCGGAAGGACTACTTGTCAAATCTCTCTGGCTTGCAACCAGAGTTATTTGGTTTGTGATTCTATCGTGGTTGAAATCTACGGATTACAAGGACTGCTCGCTACAGATCCATCGGGTGATTCCTATATTGGATGCGGTAGAGGGTGCCTTCGGTTCATCCTGTCCCCGGATGACTTGTATGGATGAATTTTTGACAGATTATTTCCAAAGGAGTCACGTACATTGATATTTTCAAACGTACCAAGTTGATGGCGGAGAAGTGCACATTCTCTTAGCTTATCAACTGGAGTAATTTTGTGAACATCAATTGGTGATATCTGGCGGATCTGACGATGTGGCATTCAAAGTGAATAGTGGCCAGACGCTCTAAAAGAAATTCTAACCTCAAGCCTCATCAACCGGGAAATAAAAAAAATCGGGTAGGCAACATGGCTATGTGTGTCGCTCCCATTAGGGTGTATAATCACCTATCTAAAGAAATTCCATTTGCTTCTTTAATCTATATTCGATGTTGTCCCTTTGCGGGAGGCGATTGCTGATCCCAACCGTCGGTGATATAGATTCGATACACTCAAGCGAAATGAGTGGTCGGTCATGTATGGGCCGGGTTGCAAGATATTCTTGTTGAGCCCAGTGTATTCGCCTCTTGAGATACACTGTCGGCAGGTGGTCCCATACCTTGTCAAGGTTGGAATCCAATATCCAATAAGCGCCCACAGTTTTTAATTGTAAATTATATATGTGGAGCGTGAGATGCAAGCGTTCCGCTAGATTGTTAATTATTTGTATTTAGAAATTATGATAATATCATAGCAAGTTATAATTTCAAAAATGTTTTGGGTTATAGTAAGGTAAAAACCGTCCGTGTTTATGTGTGGGCTGGCCTTACTATTATCCTTTAATTTCTAAAAAGATTTTCCAAAGTTAAACAAGTTGTTTGTGCTGTGAATTTATCACTGAAAGTGTTCCAGAGTGACCCGGTGTATTTTGGTTTGCTTCAAATGTGCTCGGTCAGACCGAGAATGTTCTAGATTAGGTTTCACTTGGAGTTCAGGAGCTGGAAGCAAGCGGCTTCACCGCCAGTTATGTAAAGTTATTACTCCGCTGTGACTGATATATGTTGTACTCTAATGATTGGTATGTATATACAATTCTTTTGTATATAGAAATTTGATATTATATTTTATTCATTCCGCTGTGAGATTATGATGTCTTCTTCTTCTTCCTTCTATTCTAATATTTCTTTCTTTGATTCCTCGCCCTCTAATTTCTTTCTCATGACAATCCAGTGTTTTCGATACTTGAACAATTGACATGGTGATTTTATGTCGATTTTCAGGGTCGAAAATCCTAGGGTTGTTACAGTGGTATCTGAGCTATTGGTTTAGTGATAACCTTGGCTCTATGACTTGACTCAATAGAGATGGGGTTAGTAAGCCCTAGATTGAGTTTGAGATTATATATATGAGAGCGTGTATTTATAATTTGATATAAAATTATTTTGAAATTTGTTTACCCAATTTATTTTATAATAAAATAAAAGTAAAGTTTATTATAGTATGGGCAATCGATTGATTTGTTAATGTTGGTTTGTATGATATGTTTGGATTGTGTTGTTGGTTGTTTGGATATAAACTTGAAAATGAATCGACTTAGTTAAAACCAATATGAAATAAATAATTCGAATAAATCAATCCAGATAAATAAATTTGAGTGGATAATTAAAGAAATAAATGAAGTGACTATAAAAAATTTATGACCTCATATGGATTGAATTGTGGGTGATATGGAGGATATGTAGGATATGGATGTTTTGAACCTTATTGATATTGTTTTCTGGACTAATGAAATCTATTTGAGTTGAGAAATAGGTGCAGAAGTGCCAATTCAGCTTTAAAATTCATCCAAGAGAAATTTTGGAGTTAATCAGATCCAGTTTGAATAGAGCTGCATTATAACTAAGCAAGCTCAAGTATAATGTAACGACTAACATTTTTCAACAAAATAATTAATTAATTTAATTATTTAAATAATGGGTTAGAGAATTATGTGGTCGTTTAATTAAATAATATTGAACATTTAATTAAAATATATATAATAGAATAATATATTTAATTCTGAAATAATCAGAGTTATCGGAATTCACAATGTTCTGTGAACTGGGGTTTTTCTAAAGATTTAATTCATTTTAGAATTGAAATAGAATAACGAATATATTATTTGAACGACAGTTCGAACGTATAATTATATTATAATTATAATCAAGCTCGAAATGGAGCCGCAGTTCGCTATTTGGCGATTTGAACTTCAGCTGAATGTACAGGGTCCGTTTTAAATTGGATTTCTATGAAACAAGAAACGCTAGGAGCTGGTGAAGTATATTTTTCTGACGGAAGAGAAAAACCGGGATTTCCTCGTGTAGATTTTGATATATGTCCAAATCAAAATTTTGAAAAGTCGTTATGGAATTCCTTAATAATTTATATCGATTTATTTATATTTTAAAAAGGATTTTTTTTATATATATCGAATATCGATATAACTGGCAATTTTGAAATATCGAGATATAAATCCCAGTGGGGCCGTATGATATTCTAAAGTGGATATATACGATGATATTTATTTTTAAATATAAAATTTAAATGTTTTTAAGTATATTTATATATTAAAATGGTCTATTTTGGGCCTTAAAAATAACCAGTTTTGCAAACGACCTCAGAATTCAACGAAACTAATTTTGTTGGATTCACAATATTTAATTATTGTTAGATTTCAATTTCCGTGATTTTTGAAGTCAGTACGGGATTTTAATGTGAAAAACAGACAATAATTTGACTTTAAAAATACACTGTGTGAGTATACGAAGTCAGAATTCGACGAAACTAGTTTTGTTGGGTTCGTAATGTCAAACTGTAGCTACTTGTCAATTTTCATGAATTTTAGGTATTGTATGTGATCATAGGAATTTTAGAGGATACAGAAAAACAGCGTTTGCTTATAATTTAATATAATAATCAAATAAAAAATTATTAAAACCACACTATAAATAATCCAAAAATTCCTTCTAACCCTAATTACAATCTCTTCACAGTCAAAATGAGGGCCGCCGGTCTCTTACTCAAAAACATGAGTTTTTCTTCTTCTCAAAATCCTAACAATTCAAGTTAAATTATATAAATTATAAAACATATGTATTTCAATTCCTTCGTGGTTTTCCTTCAAGCCTATATGTATCATGAAATATTCGATCATCACTGGGGTAGCTGAGTTCATTTCCAGAGTGTGAGGAGGCTGTAGGGTTCATGTATTGGGTGATTTCAAGCATAAGTATATGTTTTAACTATCGGTTTTGGAATCGTAGCATGGTTTAGCTACTTATAGCAAAATTTGGATGGATTAGAACTCGTAGGGTTTACTGTATGGTGTGGTTGAGTGTTTGAAATCGCGTCGGAAAGGAGCGTGCGAGTTCATCGAGTTTGTGTGGACAAGGAAGAGCTTGTGGAGGAGACAAAGTGGGTGGTCTTGGTTAGTTATTTTGTGAAGTATTTAAGGAGAAAGAGGAGCCTTGAAAAATCGAAAATGGCAAGTATAAACGGGGGAGCAGGTGAATAAATCTGGACGGGGAAGAAGGATTACTTTTTTTAACGTGATTTAAAGGATTAATTTAAGGATTTAATTGGTGGTTAAGAAGGGATCAGGTTGTCGTGGTTTTTGAGAGTTGTAAGGCAGTGGTTGAGTAGATAAAAGTATGGAATTGGTGTGTGTTTCAGTTGGGGATGGAACTGCATTTGGGAAAGAAGAATGGTTTGAGCGGGTTTGTTTGTGATGGGCCGGATTTAGGGGTAAAGCCCACTAAAACATTTTATTTAGTTAAATTTTGAATTAAATAATTGTGCTAACTTATAAGATATCGTAACTTCTGCATACGATACCAGAATAGGATGAAACAAGATCTGTCGGGATCGTACGGACGGGAGCTACACCATGGAACTGACGGGGAGCGAATCGAAGCTCATTACAACTTATTGCAAAATAAATTGTTAGAATTAAATCAAGTGATGGTTATCGTTATTAACGATGATCATCCGAGGTGAGTAAAACTCACTAAATATTTTTATAACGTATTTTTATAACTGATAAATAATGGTTTTTTGCGGTGTGTTGGTTGTTTGGTTGAATTGCTAGTCAGTTGATTGGAAATATAGATAACGATATAGATATAAATCGTTAATGAAATATTGATTCTGTTTAGCAGAATACTTCATAGTGAAATGAAATTGATGTTAATTTTATTGTTTAACATCTGTGGATGCAGGGAAACAGGTCGGAGGGACCCAATTGGGTTCCTCAACATTTATTTTACTTTTTTTTCATATATTGTGTTATATTATGTGATATGAAATATGTTGTTAATTTCGTATAGTTGAAATGATACCGATCATTGTTATATGGTACGTTAAATACCATAAGGAATACTGGAATGTTAAAAAGGAAAATTTCAATGTTATATTGAAAAAGAAATATTTATAAAATTAAAAGATTTTATAAAAAGAAAACTATTTATTTAGAAATAAATAGAATAAAAAGGTATACTCATTTGTTAATCAAATAGATAGAATTGAAAAGAAAATATTTGTAAACTATTTACAAATAGAATTGAAAATGAACATTTATTTGAAAATAAATAGAATAAAATGAGGAAATATTTGTAAAACAAATAGAAAAGGAAATAGCTAGATTATCAGAGGAATTACTTATAAAATCAATAGATTTTATAAATTAAAATATTTTATACAATAAATAAAATTATCAAAAAGGGATTTATTTTGTAAATAAATAGATTATAAAAGGAAATACTTGAAAAGTGACTAGAATTGTATAAAAGGAGAATTTTACATTTGAAAGGTTTAGACCCGTGCTTCGCACATGGGTATAATATGATATGGATTTAAAGCAAAGATTTTAAATAGAATATATTCTAACAGATAGATTGAGAAGTTAAATTTATAAATAATATTTTACAAATTAAATGAAATATTTATCATTTGATAAAGAGGATATATAAGTCGGGACTTATATAGAGAAGTAAGAATCGATTTCAGCATCGACAATTGAAACTGAATAAGGACGTAGAGTAAATCAAAGGAGTTAATCAATTAGAGTAAATCAATTAGTGTTAATCAGTTAGAGTAAATCGTTTAGAGTTAGAATAAATCGAATTAGAGTTAACTAAACATAGTTAATCGAATTTGAATTAATTGAATATTAGTTATTCAGTTAGAGTTAATCAGTTAGAGTAAATCATTCGAAGAGAGATTATCAAATATAGTTATTCGAAGAAAGAGTTATCGAATATAGTTTATTTGAAAGGGAGTTATCGAATAGAGATTATTCGGAAAAGAGAATTATACATTGTATTCGATTATATAGAATTCAGGAAAGTAATATCTGCTTTCCGGTTTAATCAAGATTTATTTATTTATAAATTTGTGGTTTAGTTATTTAGCTAAGTTAAGGAATAAAAATTATATTTTGTGGTTGGATATTTAAGAAGAAGGGATTATAATGCTATAGTTATAACCAATGTTTCAATAAAGAAGTGGATACGTAAATAGAATCCGAGCGTTGTGTCAGGAAGTTTGTTAAAGATTTGAAAGGTGAACTTTGTCTATTTCGAGGTTAGAAATGTTGTTCAGTTAAGGTCTGAGAGGTAATTATACCCCAATTTGATTGGCTTCATTTTAACTAAGGTATGAGTAAAGTTCGGTAGTGAAGATTGGTTAAGTGAATTGAGCCAATGAGTGAAATGGTTCGAATTGGCTTAGTGATGTTTTATTTAAACATCGGTTTAAATCAAATGAAGAAGTTTGGGAACGTTTTCCAAATAAGAATCAGAAATGTTTTCTGATAGAGAAGATAAGAAATGGAAGTAAATATGGTGATGTTTTCCAAATGATTTATAAAGTATGTTTTTCCAAATTTAGAAATTAAGAATTTACGAATATATATAAAGGGAAACGGAAAAATCAACGATAATTTAATAAACCTATGAATGATGATTGGTCGATAGAATTTCCATCCGGAAATAATATCGTTGGTTGTACACCTATTTTTCTTTGATAGTTAAATCACCGACTATCGAAGTTTTTGACCATTTTACCGTCGTCAATATAGAGAGACCGGGATCAAATATATTATCTGAAAACCACTCTGTATGGACGTTAGCGTGGAGATCAAATATTGAAGACAGAGTTATGCATGGGCTATCCTGTTACAGAATAGTGCCTTCGGTTTGTCCAGTCTCAGGACAAACGTGAATGGACGAATGTCTGATAGAGTATATCTAACGGATCGCGTAAGTCGATCTCTTCAAACGTACTTACGTTGGCGACGGAGGAATTCGTTTCTCTTAGCTTATACCCATGGTATTTTTGGGGAAATAAATTGTTGATTTGACGGGTATGACGATATGGCATTCAAAGTAAATGAATTTATGATCTGTCAAAAGATACGTTATGACCTCAAGCCTCCTCAACCGGAAAATGACAGAAATCGGGCAACCAGCATGGCTAAGTGGGTCGCTACCATTAGGGGGTATATCACCTATCTAGAGAAAATCCAATTCATTCTTTTATCTATTATCGATGCTGTCCCTTTTCGGGAAACGGTGGGTAGCCCCCAATCGTTGGTGATATACATTCGATACACTCAAGCGAAATGAGTGGTCGGTCATGTGTGGGCCAGGTTGCAAGATGTTCTTGTTGAACCTAGTGTATTTGCCTCTAGAGATACACTATCGGCAGGTGGTCCCATACCTTGTCATAGTCGGAATCCAATCTCAAATAAGTGCCGATGATTTTGATTTGTATACTGTATATGTGGAACGTGAGATGCAAGCGTTCGGCTAGATTGTTAATTACTTGTGATTATACATTATTATAATATCAGAAAAGTATTGATTTCCAAAACTGTTTTGGGTTATCGTAAGGTAAAAACCGTCCGTGTTTATGTGTGGATCGGTCTTACGATTATATTTTCTTTTGAAAAGGATTTTGAAAAGTTAAACCAAATGATTTGAGTTTACTCACACCAGTCCCATGATTGACCTAGAATTTATTTTGTTTTGTTTTTCCCTAAACTCTTGGGTGCCCTAAATTTGTACGAGCATTCAAGTAGTTCAAGTCTTTACAGATATACTTGGAGGAGCTGGAAGCAAGGGGCTTCGGGACTATATAGCTATTGTTATTTCTGCTGTGTGTAAGTGTTGTACTCTGATAATGTATACATATACTGTTTTATTTCAAATTTATGTTATAATATATTTTATTCGTTCCGCTGTGAGATTCGTAGTACTCTGATTCTGTTCTGCAGTGATTTCTTCTTCTTCTATTCTAATTTTCTATCTTATCTATTCTCACCTTCCAATTTATTTCTATTAATGATCAGGTGTTTTTGATGTTTGAATAGTCAACATGGTAGTTTTGTGTTGATTTTCGAAATACCAGTTCGTTACAGTGGTGTCAGAGTTGGTTGCTTAATTGGTACAGATGATAGGGGGTTCTCGCTTCGCGTTAGGTGGCGAATGGAAGACTCTTACCCCTACATCTCCCGACAATGTGGGTTGGTCGAGTCGTGAGGCTGGCCGTAAAAGCAATTCTGAGGTACCAGCGTAAGCCACGGGGGGAGGTTAGCCCTCTGCCTTGGGGGTTGAGGGATGGTTGAAAAGCCTACCGAAATCTCGGGTCGTTACAGTGGTATCAGAGCATATGGTCAAGTGATTTACCTTGGCTCTGTGGCGTGACTCAGTAGAGATGGGGTTAATAATACCCTAGATTGAGTTTGAGTGTATATATACGAGTGAACGTATTTGTAAATTTTATAAAATTGTATTGTATTGTGGAGATTTAATGATTGAGTTGTTTATGAATTTTGGTCGATCAGTTTGATCAACTGTATCGATAGGAGTTGCTAAACACTCAAGTACGATAAACCGACACAGTATGTTTTGAAAAAGGATAAATGAAATAATTAAACCCAAAATATATTTTGATATAAAAGAAAGGTATATCTTGGAATTATTATCATATATTGGATGTGTTGGTTGATTATAATTGAAATGGTTATATAAATAACCAATTTGAGTGAGTATAATTTAAAAGCAGATTAATTAAGTCTGCATTAAATTAGAATTGGAATTAAAATTCTGAAAACTGGGAGAAGTGTTTGTAAGTGGATTTGAGTTAAGAATAAGAAAATTTTAAAATCCTAGGAGATTTTAAATTGTTTTACAAGCATCGTGAATGATATTTTGTAATGTATTTCAAAATGGAAATGTTTAGATATGGTTTTGAAAGTTATATAGTATTGAACTCACTTCGATAGCCGGGAACTAACTTTGATGATGCTGGCCACATCATTATTGTTCATTTTGAGTCCTAAGTGATGGATTACTACCAAGATTTTGTGTTAAATTGTTTTGAGGAAAACAAGTTGTTTTGAATCTCGAAAGGGAAATATTTGACTTTTGTGAAAAGCAAAGTTATTTATAACTCCCAGGAAAAGATCATCTGAATTAAGAACAAAATTAAATAGAAATTTGTGAAAGCAAATTAAAATTGGAATTAAAACCAGTAAGGGGAAATTGAATTGAAATAAAACGATATCGAATAAAATTGGATTTGTGAGTTATGAATTTGTTTAAGTATATTGGACAGGTAAGTAAGAGTTGAAATTGGTAATGGAATTTGAGATTGAGAATGAGATTTGGTTTGAAAATAGGATGATTGGATTTGAGAGCAGATGATTGGAGATTGGCTGGGATGACTTTGGTATATGCTGAATTGGCAGCAGAACAAAAGGATTTAATGATATGCCCGACAAAAAGGTACACGTTTATTTTTATGGATTTGGTGATTTATTGGCCGAATCGGCAAGCCGCTTGGCTATTTTATTTTCTTTTGGATTGGAAAGGGCCTAGAGAGGCGAGTGGCGCTTGAACTATTGACCGGTACAAAGAAGGTGCTGGCGAAATTTTTCAAATATTTCGGGTGTTAGAAAAAATTTCATAATTTTTGAAACTTTTCGTTAATAGAAATAAATGAATATTTGAATTAAAATTAAATAGGTTTAGTTGAAAATAGGGTTGGTAAGTAAACAAATAAATTGTACTAGTCAATAGGGCTTGTTCTCTACCTTAGCAATTTCGAGACGAAATTATTTTAAGGGGAGAAGAATGTAACAACCCGCATTTTTCAGTAATATAATTAATTTATTTAATTATTTAAATAATGGGTTAGAGAATTATGTGGTCGTTTAATTAAATAATATTGAATATTTAATTAAAAAATATATAATAGAATAATATATTTAATTCTGAAATAACCAAAGTTATCAGAATTCACAATATTCTGTGAATTGGGGTTTTTCTAAAGATTTAATTCAGTTTAGAATTGAATTAAAATAACGAATATGTTATTTGAACGGCAGTTCGAACGTATAATTATATTATAATTAAAATCGAGCTCGAAATGGCGTGGCAGTTCGCTATTTGGCGATTTGAACTTCAACTGAACGTACAGGGTCCATTTTTAATCGGATTTCTGTGAAACAAGAAACGCTAGGAGCTGGTGAAGTATATTTTTCCGACGGAAGAGAAAAACCAGGATTTCGTCATGTAGATTTTGATATATGTCCAAATCAAAATGTTGAAAAGTCGTTATGGAATTCCTTTATAATTTATATCGATTTATTTATATTTTAAAAAGGATTTTTTTATATATATCGAATATCGATATAACTGGGAATTTTGAAATATCGAGTTATAAATCCTAATGGGTCTGTATGATATTCTAGTGTGGATATATACGATAATATTTATTTTTAAATATTAAATTTTAATGTTTTTAAATATATTTATATATTTAAATGGTCTATTTTGAGCGTTAAAAATAACCAGTTTTGCAAACGACCTTAGAATTCAATGGAACTAATTTTGTTGGATCCGCAATATTTAATTATTGCTAGATTTCAATTTCCGTGATTTTTGAAGTCAATATGTGGCCATACGGATTTTAATGTGAAAAACAAACGATAATTTGACTTTAAAAATACCCTGTGTGAGCATACGAAGTCAAAATTCGACGAAACTAGTTTCGTTGGATTCGTAATGTCGAACTGTAGCTACATGCCAATTTTCATGATTTTTGGGTATCGTATGTGATCACAGGAATTTTAGAGGACATAGAAAAACAGCGTTTGGTAATAATTTAATATAATAATCAAATAAAAAATTATTAAAACCGCACTATAAATAATCCTAAAATACCTTCTAACCCTAATTACAATCTCTTCACGGTCAAAATGAGGGCCGCCGGTCTCTTACTCAAAAACATGAGTTTTTCTTCTTCTCAAAATCCTAACAATTCAAGTTAAATTATATAAATTATAAAACCTATATATTTGAATTCCGGCATGGTTTTCCTTCAAACCTATATGTATCATGAAGTATTCGATCATCACTAGGGTAGCTGAGTTCATTTCCAGCGCGTGAGGAGGCTGTAGGGTTCAATTATTGGGCGATTTCAAGCTTTAAAATATGTTTTAGCTATCAGTTTTTGAATCGTACCATGGTTTAGCTACTTATAGCGAAATCTGGATGGATTCGAACTCGTAGGGTTCACTGTACAATGTGGTTGAGGGTTTGAAATCACATCGAAAAGGAGTGTGCGAGTTCATCGAGTTTGTGTGGACAAGGAAGAGCTTGTCGAGGAGACGAAGTGGGTGGTCTCGGTTGGTTATTTTGTGAAGTATTTAAGGAGAAAGAGGAGCCTTGAAAAATCGAAAACGACAAGTATAAACGGAGGAGCAGATGAATAAATCTGAACATGGAAGAACGATTACTTTTTTTAATGTGAGTTAAAGTATTAATTTAAGGATTTAATTGGTGGTTAGGAAGGGATCAGGTTGTCGTGGTTTTTGGGAGTTGTAAGGCAATGGTTGAGTGGATAAAAGTATGGAATTGGTGTGTGTTTCTGTTGGGGGTGGTACTGCATTCGGGAAAGAAGAATGGTTTGAGCGGGTTTGTTTGTGATGGGCCTGATTTAGGGTAAAGCCCTCTAAAACATTTTATTTAGTTAAATTTTAAATTAAATAATTGTGTTAACTTATAAAATATCGTAACTTCTGCATCCGATACCAGAATAGGACGAAATAAGATCTGTTCGGGTCGTACGGACGGGAGCTACACCATGGAACTGACGAGGAGCGAATCGAAGCTCGTTACAATTTATTGCAAAATAATTTGTCAGAATCATCAAGCGATGGTTATCATTATTAACGATGATCGTCCAAGGTGAGTAAAACTCACTAACTCTTCTCAGTTATATTTTTATAATGTATTTTTATAACTAATAAATAATGGTTGTTTGCGATATGTTGGCTGTTTGGTTGAACTGCTAGTCAGTTGATTGAAAATATAGATAACGATATAGATATAAATCGTTAATCAAATATTGATTCTGTTTAGCAGAATACCTCATAGTGAAATGAAACTGATGTTAATTATATTGTTTAACATCTGTGGATGTAGGGAAACAGGTCGGAGGGACCCAACTGGGTTCCTCAACATTTATTTTACTGCATTTTTCATATATTGTGTTATATGATGTGATATGAAATCTGTTGTTGATTTTGTATGGTTGAAATGATACCGATCATTGTTATATGGTACGTTAAATACCATAAGGAATATTGGAATGTTAAAAAGGAAATTTTCAATGTTATATTGAAAAAGAAATATTTATAAAATTAATAGATTTTATAAAAAGAAAACTATTTATTTAGAAATTAATAGATTAAAAAGGAATACTTATTTGTTAATCAAATAGATAGAATTGAAAAGAAAATATTTGTAAACTATTTACAAATAGAATTGAAAATGAACATTATTTGAAATATAAATAGAATAGAAAGAGGAAATATTTGTAAAACAAATAGTAAAGGAAATAGTTAGGTTATCAAAGGAATTGCTTATAAAATCAATAGATTTTATAAATTGAAATATTTTACCGAATAAATAGAATTATCAAAAAGGGATTTATTTTGTACATAAATAGATTATAAAAGGAAATACATGAAAAGTGAATAGAATTATATAAAAGGGGAATTTTACATTTGAAAGGTTTAGACCCGTGCTTCGCACACGGGTATAATATGATATGGATTTAAAGCAAAGATTTTAAATAGAATCTATTCTAACAAGTAGATTGAGAAGATAAATTTATAAATAATATTTTATAAATTAAATGAAATATTTATCAATTGATAAATAGAATATATAAGTCTGGACTCATATAGAGAAGTAAGAATCGATTTTAGCAACGACAATTGAAACTGAATAAGGACATAGAGTAAATCAAAGGAGTTAATTAATTAGAGTAAATCAGTTAGAGTAAATCAGTTAGAGTAAATTGTTTAGAGTTTGAAGAAATCGAATTAGAGTTAACCGAACATAATTAATTGAATAAGGATTAATTGAATATTAGTTATTCAATTAGAGTTGATCTGTTAGAGTAAATCATTCGAAAAGAGATTATCGAATATAGTTATTCGAAGAAAGAGTTATCGAATATAGTTTATTCGAAAGGGAGTTATCGAATAGAGATTATTCGGAAAAGAGAATTATATATTGAATTCGATTATATCGAATTCGGAAAAGTAATATCTGCTTTCCGATTTAATCAAGCTTATTTATTTATTTATAAATTAGTGGTTTAGTTACTTAGCTAAAATAAGGAATAAAAATTATATTTTGAAGTTGGATATTTAAGAAGAAGGGATTATAATGCTATAGTTATAACAAATGTTTCAATAAAGAAGTGGATACGTAAATAGAATCCAAGAGTTGTGTCAGGAAGTTTGTTAAAGATTTGAAAGGTGAACTTTGTCTATTTCGAGGTTAGCAATGTTGTTCAGTTAAGGTCTGAGAGGTAATTATACCCCAACTTGATTGGCTTCGTTTTAACTAAGGGTGGGTAAAGTTCGGTAGTGAAGATTGGTTAAGTGAATTGTGCCAATGAGTGATATGGTTTGAATTGGCTTAGTGATGTTTTATTTAAACATCGGTTTAAATCAAATGAAGAAGTTTAGGAACGTTTTCCAAATAAGAATCAGAAAAGTTTTCTGATAGAGAAGATAAGAAATGGAAGTAAATATGGTGATGTTTTCCAAATGATTTATAAAGTATGTTTTTCCAAATTTAGAAATTAAGAATTACAAATATATATAAAGGGAAATGGATAAATTAACGACAATTTAATAAACCTTTGAATGATGATTGGTCGATAGAATTTCCATCCAGAAATAATATCGTTGGTTGTATACCTATTTTTCTTTGATAGTTAAATCACTGACTATCGAAGTTTTTTACCATTTTATCCTAATCAATATAGAGAGACCGGGATCAGATATATTATCTGAAAACCACTGTATGGACGTTAGCGTGGCGATCAAATATTGAAGACGGAGTTATGCAAGGGCTATCATGTTACAGAATAGTGCCTTCGGTTTGTCCATTCCCAGGACAAACGTGAATAGACGAATGTCTGACAGAGTATATCTAACGGATCGCGTAAGTTGATCGCTTCAAACGTACTTACGTTGGTGGCGGAGGAATTTATTTCTCTTAGCTTATACCCATGGTATTTTTGGGGATGGTACCCAAAATAGGTATACAACCAACGATGATTGGTCCATAGAATTTCCAACCGGAAATAATATCGTTGGTTGTACACCTTATTTTCTTTGATAGTTAAATCACCGATTATCGAAGTTTTTATCCATTTTATCATCGTCAATATAGAGAGACCGGGATCAGATATATTATCTAAAAACCACTCTGTATGGATGTTAGCGTGGCGATCAAATATTGAAGACGGTGTTATGCAAGGGCTATCCTGTTACAGAATAGTGCCTTTGGTTTGACCAGTCCCATGACAAACGTGAATGGACGAATGTCTGATAGATTATATCTAACGGATCGCGTAAGTTGATCTCTTCAAGCATACTTACGTTGGTGGCGGAGGAATTTGTTTCTCTTAGCTTATACCCGTGGTATTTGTGGGGAAAATAAATTGGTGACTTGACGGGTATGATGATGTAGAATTCAAAGTAAATGAATCTATGATCTGTCAAAATATAGGTTATGACCTCAAGCCTCATCAACCGGGAAATGACAGAAATCGAGCAAGCAGTATGGCTAAGTGGGTCGCTCCCATTAGGGTGTATATCACCTATCTAGAGAAAATCCAATTCATTCTTTTATCTATTATCGATGTTGTCCCTTTTCGGGAAACGGTGGGTAGCTCCCAAACGTTGGTGATATACATTCGATACACTCAAGCGAAATGAGTGGTCGGTCATGTGTGGGCCGAGTTGCAAGATGTTCTTGTTGAACCCAGTGTATTTGCCTCTATAGACACACTATCGACAGGTGGTCCCATACCTTGTCATAGCCGGAATCCAATATCCAATAAGTGCCAACGATTTTGATTTGTATTCTATATATGTGGAACGTGAGATGCAAGCGTTCTGATAGATTGTTAATTACTTGTGATTAGACATTATTATAACATCAGAAAAGTATTGATTTCCAAAACTGTTTTGGGTTATCGTAAGGTAAAAACCGTCCGTGTTTATGTGTGGATCGGTCTTACGATTATCTTTTCTTTTGAAAAGGATTTTGAAAAGTTAAACCTAATGATTTGAGTTCATTTCCTGTGCGTAAGGAGGATGTAGGGTTCAAGTATTGGGTGATTTCAAGCCTTAATATATGTTTTAGCTATCGGTTTTGGAATCGTAGCACGGTTTAGCTACTTATAGCGAAATCTGGATGGATTCGAACTCGTAGAGTTTACTTTACGGTGTGGTTGAGGGTTTGAACTCGCATCGGAAAGGAGCGTGCGAGTTCATCGAGTTTGTGTGGGCAAGGAAGAGCTTGTGGAGGAGACAAAGTGGGTGGTCTCGGTTGGTTATTTTGTGAAGTATGTAAGGAGAAAGAATACCGTTGGTTGTACACCTATTTTTCCATCCGGTCTTAGCTTATACCCATGGTATTTTTGGGGATGGTACCCAAAATAGGTGTACAACCATGGTATTTTTAGGGAAATAAATTGGTGATTTGACGAGTATGACGATGTGACATTCAAAGTAAATGAATGTACGATCTGTCAAAAGATACGTTATGACCTCAAGCCTCATCAACCGGGAAATGACAGAAATCGGGCAAGCAGCATGGCTAAGTGGGTCGCTCCCATTATGGTGTATATCACCTATCTAGAGAAAATCCAATTCATTCTTTTATCTATTATCGATGATGTCACTTTTTGATAAAAGGTGGGTAGCTCCCAACCGTTGCTGATATACATTCGATAAGCTCAAGCGAAATGAGTGGTCGGTCATGTGTGGGCCGGGTTGCCAGATGTTCTTGTTGAACCCAGTGTATTTGCCTCTAGAGATACACTATCGACAGGAGGACCCATACCTTGTCATTGTTGGAATCCAATCTACAATAAGTGCCAACGATTTTGATTTGTATACTATATATGTGGAACGTGAGATGCAAGCGTTCTGCTAGATTGTTAATTACTTGTGATTAGACATTATTATAATATCAAAAAAGTATTGATTTCCAAAACTGTTTTGGGTTATCGTAAGGTAAAATCCGTCCGTGTTTATGTGTGGATCGGTCTTACGATTATCTTTTATTTTGAAAAGGATTTTGAAAAGTTAAACCAAATGATTTGAGTTTACTCACACCAGTCCCATGACTGACCCAGAGTTTATTTTGTTTTGTTTTTCCCTAAACTCTTGGGTGCCCCAATTTGTACGGGCAGTCAAGTCGTTCAGGTCTTTACAGATATACTTGGAGGAGCTTGAAGCAGGAGGCTTCAGGACTATATAGCTATTGTCATTTCCACTGTGTAAGTGTTGTACTCTGATAATGTTATTGTATACATATACTGTTTTATTTCAAAGTTATGTTAAAATATATATTATTCGTTCTGTTGTGAGATTCATAGTATTCTAATTCTATTCTGTAGTGATCTTCTTCTTCTTCTATTCTAATTTTCTATCTTATCTATTCTCACCCTATAACTTCTTTCTATTAATGATCAGGTATTTTTGATGTCTGAATAGTCAACATGGTAGCTTTGTGTTGATTTTCGGAGTTGAAAATACCAGTTTGTTACATATAATATGTCGCTTATCGTATAATAACGCTCGCAAAAAGGTACGCCTACGCAAATATGAAATTTTGGTTTTTATTTGGGTTTTGAGTTTGGTTTTTGATTTTTCCGACCATGAGAGTCGAAGTATATATATTTCTTGAACCTGCGATATTGCAGATGTCCTCCGTACAGGGGAGATTCTGCCAAAAAATTTCCAAAATTTAAGGTGTTAGAATTTTTTTGAAGATTTTTGGGAAATTCTTTATTTGAAATAATTTGGTTTTATGACCAATTAAATTAGTTTTTGGAATAAAATCGAATTTTGAATTTAATATTTTTGTAATGGGTTGTGACGTTCTTCCTACCTTAGTAATTTCGAGGACGAAATTATTTTAAGGGGAAAGAAATGTAATGTCCCGTATTTTCTGACCATTTATTTGAAATATTTTATTTATTCGAAATATTGATTTGAATTTAAATAATCGATTTAACCATTTTTAATATTCAATTATATTAATAACATAATAATATTTTATTTTCAGAATATTTGAGAAAATGTTGAATTTTCCATACAGTGTGAACGAGCAATTTAAAATGGTTTGTTTTAGACCAAAAAATGGTCCTAACACCCAATTGATAATGTTTTGTGGAGAATAATGAGGAATCATGAACAAAAAGCAAGAAAAATCAATCAACACACGGAATTTATAGTGGTTCGGCGTTAACAAGCCTACATCCACTTCATAGCTTCTCAATTCATTCAGAAATTACAAATACAATGAGTATTGACGCTCAAGCACTCAATTACAATGAATAATACTCTCTGAATTCATTGATTTTATTAAAGAGGATGAAGGTTCTTCGTTGGTAGCCATGGCCGAAATAGATAGAGCTTCCTTGAGGCCAAAAAGTCCCCTTCATTTGCTGTATTATGATGTATTTATAGGCTGGAATTGGTGAGCGGTTAGGGATACACGTGGCAGCATCTGGAAGGTTTCAGAGTTGGTTATAAGAGAGTGGAGAACGTGGGGAGAAGGGAAAATGGTAGCTCCTCTTTTTCAGGCTAGAAAATAGGCCACACTATGGAGCAGTAGGTAATGGGCGGATCGGATAGGGAGGGCACTCCGATCCGATCCGAATGGGGGATCCGATCCGAATGGGAGATACTATCCGATCCGATCCGAAAGGGGGATCCGATCCGGTGACTTCTGCATGTATATTTCAAGTTTTCCAACCTTCTATCACTCCATCCAGGTGAACTCCAATCAATGTAAGTTCGTACTCAAGTCCTTGGCTTTGGGTAGCCTGTTCACAAAGCAGGCTAACATTTTGCCCCCCAAAGTATATCTTACCATAGATGAGATGTGCTTTGAATAAGTCGAGCTGAATCTTTTTGGAACGTCATCCACTTATCAAATTGTTATATCCTATTTAGTAGTTCCGTCATATGGACTTTTTCCTATATAAATGGCTTATCATATATCGCACTACTTCCATTGATGTTTATCAGGCCAAATTCCATGGCTTGACTGGTCAAGATGATTAAGTAATCGTTTAGACCTTGTCGAATCAAGAGGTTGAATTCCTTCGTCATAATCATGTAGGATCGTTGGCTCTCGCATGAGACTGTACATGCACAAGTTAATGCCAAATGACGTCGTCTTCATACACAATTCAAGTGCATGGTCGAGCCTAATTTTCTTTTATGGTCGAGTCAATGTATGGAGTAGTCATCCAATTCATAGAGTAGTATCTGTATCTTCGGGCCTTGAGCTAGCGTCTGGCTTATTGTGATATAGTGCTTTAGAATTGTCATATGGATCTGTCATTTGCACTTGGATTTGGACTATCTCAATATCAGGATATTAATCTAGGGCTTTCCGATTACACGAATCATAACAATAATGCATCCGAAAGCCGTGACACTCTGGTTCGTTTTGTAATCCATTGATCATATATGAGTCAGCACAAGATGTTAAAAATATGCAAGTCAGTAGTTGGTAGGATTATCACAATCGTAAGGCCGCAGAGGATTTTATCACACTCTTCATCCGATGCGGTTGCAGATCAAGTCTTTGAAGTCATGCTTGACCCATTATTTAGCTCACTCAGTGTGAGATGAGCGAAGTCAGTGCTTATGTCCCCAGCATCGCTGGGGATTGGACTAGGTCAATCGGATATCCAGTCTTCTAGCCTTTAAACTTTCTTTCTTCACATCGGGTTAAAGCTGTAGGTTTAACAATCTTGGTCGACCCGTGTTGTTCCATACTTCTTTCTTATGTAGTCAAGCGTTAGAGTTATATACGTGAATGGTCGAATAACATTCACGCCAGTGTCATTCCATCTCTTTAGTCAGAAAGTGAAAATTGCCTCATCGAGCGACAATGAACTTAGATATTCTACTTGCATCAACCACGGAGTTGAGTAAGCTCGTCAATCATGAAAGTGAGCGAACGCTGTTAGGGAGTTATTCGTCCTCCTTTGTTCATGCTTTGGCATTACCCGAAATAGCCGTCATAGTATTGCTGAGTCTATCCCTCCTTCTTGGTTCCATTGAGCTTGACAATCAGGATTGTTGGATCAATCAATGAAATTGTTTCTTTCCGAAATTATACATTCCTGTCAGCGCTTTCTGGGGCTTTTCTTTTGTCTTGATCGTTTCAAGAGTCAGATGACGCTTCATTCTTTGTCATGAAAACATTGAGAACATCCATTTCGAAATAGATATCCTGTTGTTGCAGGAATTTGTCTGTCTCAGGATAGAATTCATCAACGTTTCCGAGAAAATCTCATGATATAAAGAACCTGAGGTATGTTCCAGAGGTGAATCCACCAAGGCCTTTTAGTGGTCTCTTTATGGCGAGACTTTGAAGTCTGAGTTATCCAGAATATCGGGTACTACTGCTATCAACATTATAGATGGTCCAGGTCGATCTACAGATGCTGCTGCGGCATCGAATATTTTGGGGAATGAATGTAGGGTCTCACCGGACCTTTGTTTGAATAAATTGAGTAAATGACCAATGCGTTCCAGCGGTTGATCAATTCGGAAGCACGCCACCAAAAATTCTATGACAATGTAAGCCGAGATCCAGAAATGGTAGCTTGAAGTGCAGGGAATTGCTGAAATCCCTGATGGTTCGTGTAAAAGAGTTTTGATTGACGTTGCTCACGTCGCCTTTGAGTTTTGCTACCTCTAGTGAAGCATCAATTAATATTGGAATTTGGCCTTCATCTTTAAGAAGTTGTTGCCAATTGTCCAATTTAGCGTTGGTGCCCCCAGCATGAGCTCTTAAAGTGAATGGAAGCTGGTTTCTGGCTTCTTGGTTCCGTATATATTATAGCAGTCAATTAGGCTTCTGTCCGTTAATTTTGGATGGTGATCCACTACGTTACTCAAAACCTGAATTCCATGCCCCCCATCTATGGGGGCTTTGCTATGCAGTGAGCAATAAGTCCATGTCTTCTCTGAATTCATACTCCCTCATCAAGTTGTGAGTTATAGTTCAAAACAAAATGACTTGTTCATGTCGAGCTCATGGTATTCTTTGGTCTCCCCTCCAAGCTATGAGGATCGATGTCGAGTGGTGATAAGGTCAGATTATTGTCACCTCGAATGCTTCCACTTGCCCCCAGCATTAAGGAATGGAAAGCTTCATATTGAGGTTGCGTTGGATTTTAAACATTCACCTGAATTGGAGCAAAAGTTGGTCGGGCTCCGTTTAAGTTTTCAATGGCCCTTGCTTATCCATCGTTTTCATCCAAAATTTTACGGTCGGAAGTTGCATGCTACAAATGCCTAGGAGGTTGGTTGCATCTTGTTTCATTAACGATGACTATGCCAACTTGTCCTAGGGTCTCATATGATTTAGACCATGGAGCAAGGAGTGCTTGAGCCAAGTTCGTTGTCGCTTGAATTCCTATGGTGCTCGCTCCAGCGAGTAAGTCGTAGTTACTTGGCCTTCCATCTATCCAAGTAAAGAAGTTATCCATCATTTTCTATCGTTTCTGGAGAAGTTCAATTCGTTGAGCAATATGAGTTCTCAAATCAGCAAGGATACCATCCATTTCATATCTATCTTGACATGCTGAGGGATCATCGTAAGAAGAAATCTGTTGACTTCCTTCATTCCTGGTGCCTTCTGCGCTAGTATCCTCAGCACGGAAGAAATTTCTATCTTCCTTCTCCTTAGCCTTTGAGTCGGAGTATCAAGCAATCTGCTTCCCTGCAAGCTAGAAGTCGAAGTAATGGTGTGCCCCCTTATCCAAGGTCTTTCAATTGGGAATTCTGTCAGGACTAGCAAATGGACATTCACTCTGCATCCATTATGTGGTCCTCAAGCGGCCTTTCAAATTTAGACATGGATGGATGGAAAAGAGACATTGCTTTCAAAATCCTAGTGCTCAAGTTATCGTATTTTTCATTCAGCATATTTGCGAGGTGGCATTTGTCATTGCACTTGGGCTATGGCCAGTCACATGTGGGTGTGTATGTTGATTTGATATATCACTATCAGGGCCTCCTTTCGGTCGTCGCCTTGAGTCACATGAGAAGTTTAGCATTGGGCATCAGCGTCAGCCTTCTGGACGTGGCCCTTTGTTTGTTTTCCATTGGCCTGCTATTGTTGCGAGTGCGGGCCTCGTGTTCTTGACCAGTTGTCCTCTGTAAACCTGCTATCAGCAAACAAAGTGGTATTCTTGCAATATCTCTCACTTGCAAGTTTGTTATATATTTCAATTAAATGTACTTGTAATCGAAACATTACTAATATAAGAAATGAACAATAAATCACATCACAGATCGGATGAGAGTTTTAACTCAATGACCCTGCAAGTCAAAATCTCTGCAAATAAATAGCATGTCATATTGTAGCTATCGTAGGGGTTTGTCGTGTGAGTATGCCCCCAATCAATCGTGAGTAAAGTGCCTGGCCAGGGCTTGTTCGAAATTGATTAGGATCGACAGTGCATTGCCCCCATGTCCGGACATGAAGGGTTCGGGCTCAGCTTTTAATCTTGCTCCAATACTACAGCGGGGTAGGAGCCCTTTTATGACATTTAGTCAATATGCCTTTGTACTCTCCTGTCGTATGCCCAGGATAGAGTTCGAACTCAGCTTTCAGTCTGCTCCCCGATCCTTCATCAGGGTAGGAGTTCTTGTGGCGCCAGTCTCTGGCGCCTCATTACTCTTCCGTCGAATGCCAAGGGTAGAGTGTAATCAAGGCGGTCTTTAATCGTAGTGCACCATCACGCCTTGGGGACGTCGTTTACCCGTCCTTTATACTCTCTCTCGAGTCATGAGAGTCAGAGTCACGGATCGAGTGGTCTTTAATCATGGCGTACCCATCACACTCGTCCTAGAATTGTACTTCTATCCAATCTCTGAGGATTACAGTTAGTCAGGCAAACAGTCGGAAAATGTTTGCAGAAGCTTTGCGTTCCTCCGATCAATCTATGGGAGGAGTGATTGGAACCGAACTTTGGGTACCTGCATCATTCATATCGCATGGGATAGTCATGTCAATAACCCAGTAAGCATGTAAAAGTAAACTGCATGATTGGTAAGCATATCAAGGGGCAGTGCTGCCTCCTTTATTTGGATTCATATAGTCTGGTGGCGTCAAATATAGGATCGAGCCATGTAGACGGTCGAACTGCATCCATCTAAGATCGGATTCCGACTTTGAAATGCAAAAGTCAGTGCATAATTATCTTTAGCTCTGCCACATATGAGCATAGGAGTGGATGGTCATCTCAGATCCACCATGAGATCAACCTCTTTCAGGCGGAGGACGTGGCTTTGTAAATGAGCAGTTTAGTCAATCTTGTCATGATATCGATCCATAACTCCATATGCGGGTGTTAGAAGTCTGATCGGTATCAAATCCTAGGTACCTACACCATCCACATATTAATTCATCGGAGTTAATTACATCAATAACTCATAAAGCATGCAAATATAAGAGTTATGGTTAAAGAGTAATCCTGTTAAAGGAATGAATATCATCTTATGCGAAAATGGTTTTGCATGCTCTTTGTAGGTCTATTTTGCCTCGACAATCTCTGTCGGAGATGGCTGCCAAAATCTTTAGCTGGTGATGAACATCTTTTTAAACCATCGTGGGATGGCAATTCCGAGAATGAACATACCTTGATTGGGGTCTTGGAGCGACAAAGGCAGTTAGGTAAATACTATAAGCGAATGACGAGGTTGCATCTCCTTTGAATCACCTTCTTACTCCATTCACACTCCATCTCACTGGGAGGGGAAGCGTTTTTGTGTCTCCAACCATCTTTGTCACATAGCTTATTCCATCCATCCAAATAGCAGGCTCTTCCAGTGACTTGGTCATCATGGATCATTCCCATTCCAGCTTCGGTTGGGACTGAGCAGTAGACACTAGAATGCAATGTAAGGTATGAATTCTGCTGGAGCTGGTAGATCCAGACCTTGATCAGATAAGCTTGAATACGACAACATAGCTTGCAGGACTTCAAGTAATATTCATGCGTTATGTCACAATGGAAATAAGAAGCAGAGAGCTAATGCCTTATTCATATTTGCTTTAATCTCGAGCTCTCATGACTAGACCAAGGTCATATGGTGGCGGATGAGCAGTCAAGTTTCTATAATCCGGGAAAGGATCCATAGGTCAAATCATGACGTGGGGTGGTTCAACTAGTACCTAACTCTTATTCGATGTAAACCAGTCTTCTTCGATGCGGTTGACAGCAAATAACCATTGCAAAGGTTAGCCAAGTTCTTCGAGAGGTGAACCGCAGGACATATTTCATTCATCACATCATACAATTGAAGTGTAGCTTTAAGATGTTGGGATCCTTAGCTACTTTCCGGCATCCCATTATTGACAGTATGGTCACTAAGATCATATGAATCATCTTTGGAGTAATGATTGGACTGTTCCATTTAACCGTCATTCGATGCTCCGCCGATCGGACAAGTTTAAGTCACATAAATAATTTGGTCACTACTCGTTAGGGAACAATATCAGTTGCATCGGTGAAATCTATACACCATCGGAGCTATGGAAGAGGAAATTGTTATGAGACAATCATTGTCTCGTATATTATCATTGATAGCAAGCTGAATCTGATCGATAGCTCCTCACATTGTCTTACTGATGTAAGTAGGTGTCGTGCCTCTGGGAAGAATCCCAGTCGTTGCCATCTTGTTATGACAGTCTCAGACTATCCGTCTAATCTCCATTGTCAAGCTTTGATGATTGTTGTTGACCAAAATATATGTCGAGCCGAAGGCGAGGCCGTCAGCGGGTCTGGGCGCAGCGCAGGCGGGGGTCCGGGGCCTCGCAGTCCTGGCGGCGATCGACCTAATCGGTTAGGTCGAAAATGTGGGCACCGCACGATTTTTTCGATTTTGGAAGATGGAGCCTTTTCTGAAATGATCTTAAAAATGTATTTTTTCCAAAAATAGCTGTTTCGGGTCGGATCGGATCATCCCTTCAAATTACGGCTCGGGAGTGCCTTTAGGCTGGGTCGGATTATGAATGCACCATCAGTAACATTCATTTCCTCGGTTCGGTTCGGGGCACCCTCTTCGGTTCGGAGATGCATCATTGGGTCGGATCGGGGTATCAACAACAGCTGTATTCGAGTCCTGCTCAACAAGTCGGGTCGGAGCACTGTCCCCGGGTCGGTTCGTGGTGCCACTCCTTTATGGCTCGGGTCGGGGGTACACATCCGATCCGATGATAAAGCTTGCTAGGAACCTGAATTACTTGGCTCTCATTCGAGGTGATAGGGGATCGGGTCGGATTGAGGTGTCAGTATCGGGTCGGTTCGGGTCCGACCCGTCCCGGGCACACCTGAACCAGTGACTGGAACGAAACCTGCAGCCTGCTTGTCATTTTGTTCTGTACTCACTTCATTTCTGCGAGAAGCCCGTTGCTTTTTATCTCTTCTTGTAGGCATGGAAAACGTGGATTATCTCTTCGGATTTGGTGATCCAAACAATAGAATAATAATCCAGAAAACTGAGGATTCAATCTTCTCAGTGAAAGCACCAAAATGTTAGACTAAAAAAATGGTCCTAACACCCAATTGATAATGTTTTGTAGAGAATAATGAGGAATCATGAACAAAAAGCAAGAAAAATCAATCAACACACGGAATTTATAGTGGTTCGGCGTTAACAAGCCTACATCCACTTCATAGCTTCTCAATTCATACAGAAATTACAAATACAATGAGTATTTACGCTCAAGCATTCAATTACAATGAATAATACTCTCCGAATTCATTGATTTTATTAAAGAGGATGAAGGTTCTTCGTTGGTAGCCATGGCCGAAATAGATAGAGCTTCCTTGAGGCCAAAAAGTCCCCTTCATTTGTTGTATTATGATGTATTTATAGGCTGGAATTGGTGAGCGGTTAGGGATACACGTGGCAGCATCTGGAAGGTTTCGGAGTTGGTTATAAGAGAGTGGAGAACGTGGGGAGAAGGGAAAATGGTAGCTCCTCTTTTTCAGGCCAGAAAATAGGCCATACTATGGAGCAGCAGGTAATGGGCGGATCGGATAGGGAGGGCACTCCAATCCGATCCGAATGGGGGATCCGATCCGATCCGAATGGGAGATCCTATCCGATCCGATCCGAAAGGGGGATTCGATCCGGTGACTTTTGCATGTATATTTCAAGTTTTCCAACCTTTTATCACTCCATCCAGGTGAACTCCAATCAATGTAAGTTCGTACTCAAGTCCTTGGCTTTGGGTAGCCTGCTCACAAAGCAGGCTAATAGTTTGAATATGGTTTATATTAAATTTTAGTGGCGATTTCGTTATTAAAACGATGTTAGAATGTTTAGTTTATAAGTATATTATAAAACGAGCTGCAGCGGCGCAACAGTTCGTAATTTGGCGTTTTGAACTTTAAACGGCTGTATAGAGCCCAAAATGAGTTGGATTTTCTCGAAACAAGAAACGCTAGAATCTGTTTGATGATATTTTTCTAATAAAAGAGAAAAATCGAGTTTTCATGTTGTAATTTTTTTTTATGTCCAAATCAAATTTTGATAAGGTCGCTGTGGAATTTCGTTATATATTATAATGTTATTTGTATTAAATAAAGGGTTTTTAAATTTTTATAATATCGATTTGGCTTCAATCTCAACCCGAGATACTTTATTGTGGTAGTGTATGAAATTGTGGTCGTGTATGGCCAATTATAATATTTTATTATTATTATTTTGAGATATTTTAAAGTTGGTTTATTTTATTTGAATTGGGCAGTTATAAAAGGGACTTTATTCAAACGACCTTCATTTTCGACGAAACAAATTTTATTGGGGCCGCAACAGTAAATTATTGCTAGATTTCAAGTGGCACGTCAATCGGGGTTAATTTGTGAGCGTGGCAAAATGAAATACAAATAAAAACGACCAATTGGAACGCGAATGAGGGCCATACGAGCAAACAGACTCGGAATTCAATGAAACAAGTTTCATTAGGACCGTATCGTCAAATTATACTATGTCATCCGTTCGCATCGCGAATGGAGGTTGTACGTGAGCGCAGGAGCCAATAAACAACGTTTGAAATTGCGATAGACACAAAATAAAAATCGTTAGTCAACATCGTTCGTCACATCAACTTAAAATATATTATTTCCATACTATATAAGCACCAATAATAAAAAATTTCCCACTAAAGCCTCATTTCCGTCCTCCAAATTTGCGAATAAGCCCCTCGTTACAAAAAAAATTATATCTTCTAGTCCGTGAAGAAATTACCGGGGGACCTGAAGCAAACATGTAGATCGGGAGGAGGGGAAGCTCCAGTAAAAAGTTGGGGAGGTAACGTCGACTGTAGTGGCCGGAAATCGCGATGATCAGTGAAGATCTGTTTCATTTTTGGCCTAATTGTGGGAGATTAGTTAATCAATAGATGTCGGGACCTGGGGGAAGTGAAAGAGGAGGAGCAGAGCTTCGATTTGACACTGGTCTCGAGGCATACGATGGACTGTGGTGGTGATGAGTTGAACAAAGGTATTGTTTTTGGGTGCATTTTTGAAAGTGGCAAAGGAAATTGGCGGTTTTCCGGCTATCTGGTTGACGAGGGGGCGGAGCACCTAAGGGAGGATGGTGCTGGGTGGCGAGGCCTATCGAGTGGTGGTGGTCCCGTGATCTGGAAGTGCCGGCGGCGTTCAAATTGTTCAGGTGAACGGAGTTGAGGCTAAACCAAATTCCGGCGGTGATAGTGGGTTTCGAGGCGAACAGGTTCTGGTGGTTGGGGTTTAGGGAGTGGCGGTTCCAGCGAGGTCATGGTGGCGGTCTCCGGTGCTCCGTCGAAGGCACGGTGGTGGTTGGATGGCTTGGAGTCTTGCTCAATGTTTTAGATCAAAGAGAAAAGTCGGGTTCCAGGAAATTGGCAAAGGAGAAACGCGTGATAACTCAAATCGATGCTGACGTGGACTAAGCCTTTAAAGGTCAAACATATATTTAGTTAAATTAATCAATAATTAGGTTAATTTTATTTTCGTTTAACTTTATGAACTTAAAACAATGATAACTTTTTCATACGTTAACGGAATCTGACGAAACAGGATCCGTTGCGATCGCAGGGACGAGCTCTAGACGATGGCACTAACTAGGCACTGATCTGACGTAGTTAAAATTTCGGCTAATTTTGAATGTTCGGTTCAAAGTGAAAGGAACAAATGCGTCAATCGTCAACCAAAATAATCTGGTGAGTTAATTCTCACACATTCTGGAATCCTGTGATGTGGTAAATTCGTATTAAAATATAATTTACCTTTAAAAATATAAATTGGTTGATTGGTTGATATTGGTTGTTTATTGGTTGATTGATTGTTGTCATTTATATTTCAATGTTTTAAATGTCAGAATATTGAAATTAATTTCATATATGATTATCAAATGTTATAACGAGCTGTGATGCAGGGAAGAACAGGTTGGAGGGATCCGACTAGATTCCTCAAATATTATATATGTTGTTTGTTTGTTTTATATTGTTGATATTTGAACTGATTGAACCTTATATGGTAGAAACCTGTTTGAGCGTGATGGTTGAATATATTTTCACCTATGTTGTGTTTAAAATCAATCGACAGTGTTGATTGAGCAGTTGGCAGTGAATGGCCTAAAATACAGTGTTTAGACATCGTTCTACCATTCGGAGAACTGACGCAAGTTTTAAAATTTATAATTATTTTAAAATTTGAACTGAGACTTTTTAGTTTATTTATATTAATAATTAAATGAGAAATTTATAATTAAATATTTAAAACAAGTTTATAAAAGAAATGATTTAAAATGGGGTGTGTAATAAGATTGTATGATTTGTACAAGTACCAAAAGTAGAAACCTCGGGAAATTACCTACGTATTGGTAAAGAAGAATAATTGTATTTTAATACAATTAAATAAGTGTTTTAAATTAATTAAGCTATTTAATTAATTTAAAAAGGGTAATGACAAAAGGAAATTCAGTTAATAGTTAACTGATATGTACGGTTAGCAAAACCAACCGTGTTTAATTGAGTCGAGAATGGAATTAATTTGATTAAACTGGATATCCGTTAAATTCAACGAATAGTGTAATTATCAGTTAATCTTTGATTAACTATAATTATTGAATTTATTTGTGTTAATAACATTAATTGTTATTTGATAGGCTTTTCAAAATGATAATTAGCCTATTTTCAATTAATACCTAAGTTAACTATTTTAACATAGTTAATACTAATGTTAATGGTTATTTCGATTAATAATAATTAAAGCAATGACTTTATATTGGAATTTCAATTAAGGAATGATTAAGTGGCCTTATAGTTTGATCAAAAGGGCAATAAGAGTTTTATAAAGGAGATTTATAATTCAAGGTTTAAATGAGAATTGCAAATAGAATGGACAAGTAAATGTGGAGATTTAAATATGATTTTTCTTGATAGTTAAATTAAGTAAAAGAAAATTCAATTGGAATGAAACGATTAAGGAGATGATAAATAGATTAAAAATATACTGAAATATAGTAATGGTTTTAAATTAAAATCTAAGAAGTTGTGAAAAAGGGTAAATAGTATTTTAATCGAGGTAAAAAGGTTATTTAAAACAAAGTGATGACTTTGAATGTTTAAAAATTGGATTGAGCGAAACATCGCAAAGGAAATTACATACAATGGTTTATGTGAAATATTGGTAAGAGGACTTTGGAATTTTAAACCCAAGTTAAAAGGGTCTTATTGTAATGAAGGTAGTAAGAGGATTTTAGTTGGAAATCCAAGATAGAATTTATTACAGGAATGCCCGATGGATGAAAGTAGATTATTCGACAAGCGGTTTTTATCCAAATGTGAAAATCTGAATTATGGGTTAGATTAAAGAGTGATGTTTTAGTGAATATTTACTTAATTAAAGGAATTAAGTAAAAGGTTTTCGAATGAGGATTCCAAATATAAGAAAAGGTTTATAAAACCAGATTTTGAAATCAAAGTGATAGAGGAGATTTTAATACCAATAGTTAAGTGACAAATTGTTATTATTTTGAGATGAAAATGTTGTCGATCAAGGTCTGAGAGGTAGATAGAATACCCCAACTTGAACGGCTTCACTATTATCGAGGAATGGTATTAGTTTGTGATGAGTGAAAGTATTGGAATTGGTTTTATCCTGTACGAGGAATATTGAACTCTAAATGAGAGGTTTTGGAATATAAATGATATGGCAATATTAGTTTCAAAATAAATAAGAAATATTTGATTTTAAAGTATATAATTTAACATTGGATTTATCATATTAGAGTTGGTAATTTGGTTTATACCATTATGTATATACATATAAGTATACAACGTGATACTAGAATATAAAGAAAAGGGGGAAAGTTTTAAAGAAATATATCGATATTTCCAACAGAAATGGGAATCTGGGTAGATATATATATATATATATATATATACACACGTACTTAAAATCACATAAACAGTTCTGTTATAATAAAATAAGGATAAATATAAATGTTTCAATATATTGGAAGGTTTAAAGGTTAATTAACTATCTTGTTAAATATATTTTAATAGGCCAAGTAAATGCCAAGTATTGAATCAGGAAAAAACTCATTGTCTTCACGTTAAAACACTGACTATCAAACCTAACCAATACGATTGTTGGTATGGAAAGACTGGGATTGAAATTTATTTTTGAAAACTATTCCGAACAACAAATACGTGAAGATGTCGATTGAAGACGGAGCAAGTGAAGACCATGGATCTTCATAAGCGGAAGGACAACTTGTCAAATCTCTCTGGCTTGCAACCTGAGTTATTTAGTTTGTGATTTTGTCATGGTTGAAATCTAAGGATTGCAAGGACTGCTCGCTACTGATCCATGGGGTGATTCCTATATTGGATGAGGTAGGAGGGTGCCTTCGATTCATCCTGTCCCTAGATGAATTGTATGGACGAATGTCTGACAGAGTATTTCCAAAGGAGTCACGTATGTTGATATTTTCAAACGTACCAAGTTGATGGCGGAGAAGTGCACATTCTCTTAGCTTATCAACTGGAGTATTTTTGTGAATGTCAATTAGTGATATCTGGCGGATCTGACGATGTGGCATTCAAAGTGAATAGTGGCTAGATGCTCTAAAAGAAATTCTAACCTCAAGCCTCATCAACCAGGAAATGACAAAAAATGGGCAGGCAGCATGGCTGTGTGGGTCGCTCCCATTAGGGTGTAAAATTACCTATCTAGACAAATTCCATTTGCTTCTTTAATCTATGTTCGATGCCGTCCCTTTTCGGGAGGCGGTTGCTGATCCCAACCGTCGATGATATACATTCGATGCACTCAAGCGAAATGAGTGGTAGGTCATGTGTGGGCAGGGTTACAAGACGTTCTTGTTGAACCCAGTGTATTCACCTCTAGAGAAACACTATCGGCAGTTGGTCCCATACCTTGTCAAGGTTGGAATCCAATATTGTAACGAACTGGAATTTTCGTCTCCAAAAATCAACATATAACCCATGTTAATTTTTCAGGTATCAAACATTCCAGGTCATTAATAGAAAGAAGTTAGAGGGTGAGAATAGATAAGATAGAAAATTAGAATAGAAGAAGAAGAAGAACACAATCAGAGTAAACACGAATCTGTAATAACCCGGAAATCCGAGCCAATTTAAAATTTTTATTTTGGCAATTTTAGCGAATTTTGAATATTTAAAATGAATTATTTTAAATAATAACGACGAAAAATTTAGTTTGAATAGAATTAGAACGTATATATTTATATACGTCGTGGTTAGAATATAAATAATTAATTATAATTATAAAAGGAATTGAAAATGGCGTGGTAGTTCGATAGTTCGATTTCTAATTTCAAATGAATGTACCGGGTGCAAAATAAACAGGATTTTAGTGAAACCAAAAATATTTGAATCTAATTGATAATATCATTCCAACGAATCCGAAAAATTGAAATTTCATAGCGGGAATCAAAAGTTATGGTCAAATGAATTTTCAGAATAGTCGCTATGGAATTCTGGCCCTTAAAAATTGAAATTTTGCAGACGACCTCGGATTTTGACGAAATCACTTTTGTTGGATCCGTGATGTCAAATTATTGCTAGATTTCAATTTTCGTAATTTTCTGATTCAATATGTGAGCGTGGAAAAAGAAAACGTGTTTGACCAGTTTTAGTTGATTTTAATCGACTGGAAAGTGGCCATTTTTCAAACGGTCGGAATTCAATAAAACTAGTTTTGTTAGGACCGTATCGTCAATACGAAGCTAGAAAATATTTTTCGGGAAATTTTCTAGTTAGTATGTGGCCCCGGTAAAGTGAAATGCACGTTCAAATTCATTATATAGAGTTATATGTTGATTTTGACGGGAACTGATCGAAACGATCGAATTAGCATACGATACATTTCCCATTGTGTTCGGAATGGGGGTAATTAGGTATGGACGACAGGCGGTGGGCCTCGTTTAGAGGTCGAATAAAAAAGTCAACTTTTTGATATTAAAATAATTAAAAATAAATATATTCTCCCTCTCTCCTTATACCCTCCCCCTTTCTCTTTGAATCAGTCAAACCCACAATAAATAAATAAAAACCCCTAATCGAACGACGATCGTGCGCCCCCCGGTAGCGCGCCTCCTCTACCTTCTTCTCCTCCTCTTCCCCCACCTCCTATTCCACGAGCCCCCTCCTCCTGAAACAAACCGCGCCACCACGATTCGATCGCCTCCCCCTCAACTGACGCAATCACCCCTAGCCCCTTCCCAGAGCACGCCACCACCGTGGTGGGCCCTGTGCCACCACCTGAGCGCCTCAATTCACCTCAAGCGCAGATACAGCCCCTCCCCTTCAGAAAAATTCGTTTTTTTATATGAAAGGTGAGTCCTTTTTTTCTGGTTATATATGTATTCAGTTTTTTTTATATGTAATAACAGTGAAAAAGTTTGAATTTTTATTAGGAAAAAGTTTGCATTTTCATTAGGAAAATATTTGGATTTTATTAGGAAGAAATTCGATTCTTAAAATGGAAAATATCCGATTTTTAAATTAGAAAAGATCCGATTTTTAAATTAGAAAAGAGGTGATATTTTTAAAGTGAAAAGACGAGATTTTTAACTATATAAAGATTAAAATTTTAAAATAGAAAAGATTAAATTTTTATAATAGAAAAGATTCGATTTTTTTCGAAAGAAAGGAAGAAATGATTTTTATTAAAGAAAGAGGTGATTTTTATGTAGGTTAAAAATATAATTTTTATATAGTAGAAAGGATAAAAATATAATTTTTATATTGTAGAGAGGATAAAAATATAATTTTTATATTGTAGAAAGGGTAAAAATATAATCTTTATTATATGAGCACCGTTATAAAAATAGAATTTTTATCTATATAGTAGCAGAATAAAAATGTGATTTTTATATACATGGCTACAATATAAAAATGTGATTTTTATATATGTAGTGAATACGGGCAACGAAAGTGAAAAAAGACGAAAAGGTGAAGATTTCATTCATAAGAAGAGTCGCGGTTAATGGATTTAGCTTTCAATGAGAATTTCTCACTTTTTAATTTTATTTCTAGTTAAAATATATACTAGGATGCAGACGGTGTTTAGTAGCACCCGACACCCGTCGTTCACAAACCATGGACGACTTGTATGCTTGTTTGTTTGATGTGTAGTTGATTGTATGATGTGAAGTGAAATGGAATAAAATATTTATGTAGTTAAAAATATTTTATAGTTGAAAATATAATTTTTAACATGAAAATGAAATAAAAATAAATAGATCGGACGATTTGATTATATACACACATTTGACTGATATTGGTTGGGACGATAAATTTTACACATCGCCCAACTGCACAAATAAAATCTGTGTTTGATTGTTTGAAAACCCTACACGGGTATTGGGGTGATATATGACATACACTAATCCCAATAGTTTGTTATATGTCGATCGATTGATTGACAGACTGTTATAAGTGTTAAATATTTATATTTGATGCTTATACAATATAGAACGCACTTTGGATGATGGTTGATGATTTATCGTTGTTGTTATATACGTGTGGTAGAAAATCCATATAATTAACATTATATGGTAATTGATTGGGCCTCATTCCAGTTTAGAAATAGAATATTTGAAAAAGAATATTTGAAAGCCGTGTTGATTAAATTGACGCCATTTTGACGTGAACGATATTTATATCGATTTCATTCATTTTAAAATGAATATCGAAATTGATTTCAAAAATCTGTTATTTTGAAAAGAATGAAAATTCGAATTAAATTAAATAGAAACAAATTGAAATTGAAATTGAATAGAAATTAATTCAAATTGAAATTGAATAGAAATGAATTCGAATTGAAGTTGAATTGAATTGAATTAGAACTGAAATTGAATTAGAAATCGATTTGAAACGAATTTAAAACGAATTTATATTGGAAAAATTCAATTTTGATTTGAATTTGAAAATGAAGTTGAAATCGTTTTGAAAACGAATTTAAAATGATTTATAAAATACGTTTTAAAAGGAAATCGACGAAGTATATATTATATATATAATATAATGGCCTGAATAGAACGCGCCGCGCCGCAGCAATTCGCGAATTTCGACCATTGACTTCGAACAAATATTACGGGAGATCCGACCGTCAGATTCTCCTAAAACCGGAACCGTTGGGTTCATATCGAAAAGAGTTTTCTAATGAATATAAGAAATTAGAAATCTAACGGTTGGATTTCGAATTATGTCCAAATCAAATTTGGAAAAGGTCGCTGTAAGTGCAGTTCGATGGCCATTGATGGAAATCGACTATATGGGCCTTGATAAAATTATTAAAAATATCAATAATTTGAGTAAGATCATAAGAAATGACTTGGGAAGAATCGGGATGAAAAACTCCATATTTGAAAAGATAAAAATAGATTTTTATCGAAATGAACTAGTTTCGAACTAGGATTAAAATTCTATTTATTTTTAAATAAATAAATTGGATTTGAAAAGGGTTTTAAAAGTAACCAGAATTTCCAATAATTGAATTGGAATGGATTTGAATCGAAATTGTCTTCAGAATATTTCGATGTTGGATTTCGTGATGATACAGATATTGTTATGGGAATTTGAAAGATATATATATATATATATATATATATATCATTATTTCCAATACGATATTTGTTGATCGTAGAATTTGATATTGAATATAAGCCGGTATATTTTCCATTCAGAGCCTTGTATTTAATATCAAATGTGATTTGGGTTTGTCGTGAATGGTGTCTTTATTAACATTGTTCTTGAACCCAGTTGAGAAAAGATTAAATCTTTTTATTTAGATTTAATGAAGTGTACCAATTAAATGATATTTAATTGGAATTGAATTGGTATTGATTTTTGGGTTTATCGTGAACAGTTTTTTAAATAACACTTGTCCTTTAACCCGATAATTAATGGAACGTGATTTTGGGTTGTCATGAACGGTATCTTCAATAATACTGTTCTTAGACCTAAAGGAGTAAAGAAAATCAAAAACTAACTGGAGATTAGTTAAGTTGAATGGTTTCAGAGGTATTGATCTGATGTTGGTTTCGGCCTTCGGGGTTAATACTTAGGGAATTGCTCACTTGCTATTTTACGGTTAGGGATTGATTGAAATGTGATTTTGGGTTTATCGTGAACCGTGTTTTAAATGACACCGATTCTTTAACCCAGTCAAAGATTAAAACTAAGTGGAGTTTTAATGAATCTTTAATTAGATTGAAAGGATCGAGAATGGAGTATTACCAGTTTTGCTCCGAGCTATAGTTAAATCTTTAATTAGATTTAAATGTGAAATGGTAATTGAATTTACCGATAACACCGTGGTGTTAGATATGAAGTATGACCAGTTTACTTCTTGGGATGAATAGGTTGGGGTTGGGAAATTAAAACAAATGATTACTTCGGTAAGGTTCGTTAATCCCGACTAGTTTGAATTGATATTCAAAACTAGATTAAAGAATAAATTTAAAGGATTTATCTTTGATAAAATTAATGGGAACCTTTCCCTATGAATGTGAAATTTAGAAACTAACTGTCGGTTAGCTAAGCAGAATGGTTTTCTAGATTGATCTGATGTTGGTTTCGGCCTTCGGGGTTAATATTTGGGGAATTATTCTCTTGTTAATTTACGGTTAGTGACTGATGAATTGGAATGAGGCGTATGTTGTTTTTGTGTAACACTTATTTATAATATACGCGAGTTATTCGGAAAGACTGGGTTTATCCCATTCTGAATAACTAATACGACGACAATTCAAAGATGAAGACGGTGGTCGAAGACCGGAGGTCTTCACGTCGTTTGGGTGATTACTGATGATCTTGATTGGGATGTACACACAAGAAGATGGAAACAGTTAGTGATCGTCCAGACGTACTTGGAGATCGATGGATATGCGGGGTACTAGGTGCCTCCGGTTTCGTTCAGACCCAGAACGAACTTGTAAATAGACTTGTGTCTGACATTCGATTTTAGTCTGTGTGATTGATTTCTATTAAATATATATCTGTTTGGCGGCGGAGAATTTATTCTCTTGCTTAACGCCCTTCTCTGAGACGTACGAGCTCAGGGGTTATATAATGCTGGATATCAAACGCATAGAGTGAATTGCCTGTGTGGCATGCCTAAGTGGCAAATGATCAAGGCTTCTGCTGAAAAGCAAAGTCTTGTGGTTGATGATCGAAGCACATCCTTTGTGGCGTATCTTTGTGTAACGTTTACTTCGCGAGCCTCACACCCCAGTGTGAACCAAAACGAAAGAGGATATCAGGGAGGGCATGCATTTCTTTCTAGCTAGAAGTGGCGTCAGTGGTTTTACACGCCCTAACGAGTTTGACTTATGAGGTTGTTGCTGTTGCGAGGCGCCTAGGCTTGATCGGACAATCCGGGTCCGATGGAGTCATTCGTTGGCTCATTTACGCCCCATAGGGCGGGGAAACGCATGTTCAGGGTTTAAGTTATTCCACATCGGTGGACTGGCCCTGAGGATCCAAAGGTCACTCGAGCTCTGACCTGAGACACGGGCTAGAGCGTCTCGAATCGGTAGAGGACTATCTTTTGCCTCGGTTCACAGATGGAAATCCAACTTCCAAATACGTGACATTTGCGGTTTTGATTGTAGAGCCTAGTATGGAGACATGATATATGGTACCCATGCCATCTTTGATTGATACTTATGATTTGAAATTGTTTTAAACACTATACACTTATTATAGTATCAGAGGACTTGTTTTAAAACGTATCAAGCATGCTTTGACTATTATAAGGGAAAACCCTATCCCCCGGCTTGCGTTGCATTGTGTGATAAGACCTGGGTCTTATAATAGCTTCATTTTTCTTTATTTAGCATTGCGCTGTTGTTTTATGCACTGGTATTCTTGGGAGGAAACCTGTTCCGTGTTATACGGCGTGGTCCCTTGATATATCTGATTTAAAGTAAAGTTTTAAATAACTGTTTTAGTTCTCACACCAGTCCCATGACTGACCGGTAGTTTATTGTTAAACCTAAACTCTGGGTGCCCTTATTTTGACACGGGTAGCTCGTAGTTTTGGTTTTGCAGATTTATATTCACAGGATCTTGGTTTACAGCTGGAACGATATCCGGAAAGTTTTGTATCCGTATATCTCCTTCAGTTGTGTATTGTATTATTTTCCGCTGCGATGTATTTAAATGTAATTTAAATCTCTGATATTTCTGTGTAATATTTATTGATTCATACTCTGTATATTCCTGTATTCTGATGAATTGTTGTAATATACAATGAAATGTTCTCCCGTCTGCGTTATTCTGTGGCTTGTTCTCGAACTATCTGCGCTTTCCTCACCGGGGAAGTTACGGGTTTTTACACGTGGTATCAGAGCTTTGGTTTACAAAGCTCAGAGAACAAGACACGTTAGAACCATATGAAAGAATTCATCAGATATTGGATTAGTAATATCCAATGAGAATGACTCGTTAGAGATGGGATCAGCAGTATCCTAGAACGTGTGTGAAGAGTATATTTTTAAAATGAAAACCAATTTTTTTTTGAAATTTAAACCATTTCATACGTATTTGAGTATTTATTCTATATTGATTTGGACAATCCGATATATAAAGATTTTGCATATATGTCTTGCAAATGTGTATTCGAAGTTTTAATATACTGGATGTTTTTAGAATCATACTCTAGTGCCCGGGGATAATTCTGGTGACGGGGCACCATCGCCAGTTTTTATTTTCGAGCGATGAAAGTGAGATTTCTATATATTTCCATTTGACTGGTGTGAGAACCAAAACTAGATAGGGCTTATTGTTGTGATTTGGCATCAAAAATCTGATTTTTTGACTACATAT
>JASFAX010003169.1:0-43362 GCA_030737875.1 Allium sativum
CAAAGGTGGTCCAAATGGAAGTTAGAGCTCAGGATCCAATGGGGAACCAATGAGTTCACTTCATGGTTGGGCTTTGCTGCGGGACGTGTGCTAAGGAGTTGTCGACGTCCATAACTTCGATTCACCACTGAAAATGGATGATGGGCTACTTATCAGTGCAGTAGAGTCATTACGACTCGAGGGGCAAGGTGATGGTAGCAAGACTACGTTATCAGTGCAGTAGAGTCATTACGACTCGAGGGGCAAAGTGATGCGTAGTAAGACTATGAGCCAGTGCAGTGGGGTCATTGTGACTCCATGGGGCAGAGTGGACATAGTAAAGGATTAGTGAGGCTATGAGCCAGTGCAGTGGGGTCATTGCGACTCCATGGGGGCAAAGTGGACATAGCAAAGGATTAGTGGCTACGTTATCAGTGCAGTGAAGCCATTTATGACTTCATGGGGCAAAGTGATCGTAGCAAGGTATGTTGGGTGATCGAAGTGGTGAATATCGTATGCTTTATGCACTGAGTGAGAGTTGTGAGGATGGATGCTATGTTTGATTGTTTGCCATCACTATGACATGCACACCCCCACCCCCCGTTATCTTTACACCATTTGAAATGGCACCTTAGAGTGTTGTACAGTATGTAGTGCTAACTCTTTGGTTGCAGGTCCAGGTTCAGGTATGTTTTAGTCTACCTGTTATTGTTCTGTTTAGATGCTTATAGCTCATTCCAGGCTTTATGTCTGACCCAGAGTTTTATGTCTCCTCTTATTACTCTGGGTGCTCACACGAGCAGACTAGAGACAGGTTAGCTGGTGATGCGCGAGTAGCTGATTCGGAGGCGAGCAGGAGACTTCCACGTATGATATATAGATATTCTCCCTGTGTCGTTGGTGGTCGCTACTTGGGCATTAGTAGTGTACCTCCTTTATCTTGCTTTTGCTTTTGAGACAGTTTGAAAAGTTGTAATATTAGCTCTGGATCATAAGCTGTACTTGGATTTTCCGCTGCGATGTTAGTTTATTTTCAGCTTATGCACTGTCTCACCTGTTTTATGTCAAGTATGTTGTTATTATATTTTGTTCCATGCGCTGTGAGACATTTTACATGTTCCTTGTTAGTTCATTCCCTCCTTCCCCTTTCCTTCTGACGATCCGTCCCGTGCTAACTGGACATGTGTACAGCGCACCTTTGGAGTAAATGTCGGTTGGTGCGGGGCGGGCCGTCACACATTTCCATTTCAAAAAGTAAAATTTCCCTTTTAAATCCAAAAATCCTTTTTTTGATATTTTAAATTATTAGTATCTAAGGCCAGTGATATTCTAATATCCAAACACACAAATCATCCATTCAATTCACACATCACACATATATAAATATGTAAACAGTACATTAATTTGAGGAATCCAGTTGGATTCCTCCAACCTGTTTTCCTGCATCCACAGATGTCAGACAACATAAATAATACCAATCCTGCTTCAAGGCAGGATATCGCGGTATAGAAGGTCATCCACTAATATATCATGGGGCGATAGGGTCATCCGCTAATGGTACTGCGGGAAATATCCAATATCCAATATATATAATAATAGCCACAATCACCAAGCCTAATATAACTAATATATGCAATAACCAAGACTAGTAAACAATTCATAAATGCAATCAAGGAGTCAACGATTTATTTTTAATGAAAAATAAATTTTTAAGTGAGATTTACTCACCTGGTTTTAATTTGACGAATATCTATTTAGAATTCCTTATCGTCTTGGTTTTGAATCCATTTACATGACATCTTCGCGTCTCCGAATCAACTTGAATGGAAATTACTTTTCACCTACGATATTTAATTTTAACTATCGATTTTGCTATTATTCAATTTGATTAACTAGTTAAACAAACAAATAAACTAATTCTAAGTATTTAAAATTTTTGGTAAAAACAAATACCTCTTTGCCTTGCAAATAAATCGATCAATCACGAAGCAAAACCTAACAGCTCCAAATGGATCAAAATCAACCCAAAAACAGCGATCATCCATTCGGCATTCCATCGACCAACTTATTTCCAATCTCCCTTTCTTACAACATCCAGCGTTCTACAAATTTTGATCTCCATTGTAACAATACTATTGCGTCACTGTTGCACCATCCCTAACGATCCAAACATCTCTACAGACTCCTCTGTAAAGCTTCACGCCCCTTCAACAAACTTCACCTGAAATGCCTCAAAACTCATCCGCTGTCACTGTAGACAATTTCGCAAATTGACAGTCCCATTCTTGCCATTAGCTTCACCGTCCAAACACCACTACATTGCTAAAAATTTTGCCAGCATTCACTATCCATAAATACCTCTCCACCTCTTACTCAACTTCAATGCCACACAACGCATCAACTCCTACTGCTCTTATCGTCCAGACTAGTTCATCTCAACTAGGAAAAACAAACTGCATACACTATACCCAGTCTTTATCGAAACCATCAACCTCCACAAAATCACAAATCGCACCCCATATCCATATGCCCAACTCCTCAATCACATTGTCGACCCTTCCCCAGTTCAACCATTTGAAGTCGCACTCTTCAAAATTGCCTCGAAAATCAACATCAATCTCCGTTAAAATGTTGTACTCCTTCCGCTCCTATACCTCCACTACAGTCGGAACCCCCCATTTTGAAATCACGACCTCAACTGTCATCGTAACAGTCAATGTCGCGCCTCTCAAATCTGATTCGAGATCTACCTCAAGCCACGACTTCGAATACTCTACTCGAGCTGCTAGGAAACATCGCACCCATTCCAATTTTGAACGCATTTAACCTTAGCTATATGAGTCGCCTCCCTTCCCTATTCGCGAGCGCCTCCAGAACAGTGTCGAGAGGTCCTACAGTTTCGATTTTGATTTCTCTTTGCGTCCTTTTTTTCGGAGGTCGGTTTACTTTTGTTAGAGGAAAAAGGAACAAAGGGAAGAAATGAAGGGGACTTGAACTGATTCGGGTTTTTGGGATGGAAAGAAATGCGAAGATCGAGTGCTAAATTTATAGTTGCGATGGAAGACATAAGGTATCAACCACTAAATTGTTGTTTTCCTTTGTAGTGAAGGTGGGAAGCACATATTTTGGCTCAAGATACAGGATAGGTCTGCGTATAGGGAGGATGTCGGCTGTAAATGACTGATAACAATTTGATTTAAATTTGAATTTGAATTTATATAATATACCAAATTATATTGTGGTCCCTTATTTGTAATCTCTGAACCGCTATTTTAATGTGATGACAGATGTCTCTAATATTATTTCCTATTCTGAATTCAGCAGAATCGGTTCTGAAGTTAAATTTGACTGTATGAAGAAGATAACAAATTTGAATCGATAATTTATATTAAATTCAATTTCTTAAAATATAAATCAATTTTAAAATAGTTAAATCCATTGACAATAAAAATTTATTATCATTCTAATTCAATACAAAATTCAAACTAATCGATAGAATTATTTTGATTAAATTTTAACTCAGCATTCAGTTATTGTCGTTTGTCGTATATTCAATATGTTCAAAATTAAATCGTATACTAATTATTAAATTGATAATTCCAATATAAAAATTCATAATTGAATATTTAAACCTAATTTAAATATTCATTAATAAACAACAAAAATCTGGGGCGTTACATTCCTTCCCCCTTAAAAGAATTTCGTCCCCGAAATTACTATGGTAGAAGAAATGCTACACGCCCATTAACTTTTCAAAATCCCACTTTGTTATAACTCAGTATTTCAAATTTTATAACTCAAGTCCCACAAAATTTTATGTCTTCATGGGAATATTTAATTTCAGTTTATTTAACTGGTTTCCATCATTTCGATTTATTTAACTTGCTTAAGTTAAATTTAAATTCCAAAATTCAAATGCCCGGTCTTTATTTCAAATCCCTTTGAAATCATATATACATTTATTTATAACCATCTCAAATTCAAAACATTTGAATTTTCCAAAGCAACTGGATTTATAAAATATATTTCCATTGGAAATCTTACTAAGGTAGCAGTTCATCACTTAGAAACTCGAAAATGAACACCGATGATGGCGCGCTTCATCATTAGAATTATTTTCCAGTGTCCGAAGTGAATTTAATGCTTTATCACTTTCAAAAATCCATTCAAAATGATTTTTATTTAAAATCCTTCCAAAACATAGCCATATTATTTTAGAAAATATTTTTCGAACATCCGGGATTTAAATTCCAATTTTAGTTTCAATCCAATTTGAATTCATCTCATTTGTATATGTTATTCATATACAAATACTATTTGATTTTATATATGTATTTATAACCATTCCAATTTTATAATCTCAGCCAATACATCCATATACTATTATAATTTTAGAAAATTATTCACTTTATATCAAAATATATTTTTGGGCAAAATTATTCCATTCACCCAGCTTTGGAAACAATATTGTGTCGAATTATTTTGTTCAAGTGTTTAGAAACACCTATCGATGCAGTTGTACATTCTATATTGACCAGAATTCATAAACCACTCGACAAACTAATCAACACAATATAAAACAATTTTCATATCCATTTACAAGCTCTCTCATATATACATTTTGCTCATTTTAGGGTACTACTGACCCTATCTCTAATGAGTAAACCCCACCAAAGCCTAGGTGTTCGCTCAACCTAAGCTCCGATTCCAAGTTTGATGGCCCAAAAATCAATACTATCTGAGTCGATTAATACAACACACTTCCAACTCAAATAACACAGAATTACGATTCATTAGGGTCAAAGAAAATAGAAAAGATAGAAGAACAGAAATCACAACACAGAACCTCACAGTAGAACGAATAAAATATATTATATAACATAACTTTGAAATACAAATCTGTTTTGTATATACATACCATACCAGAGTACAACATAACATTTGATATAGCGGAAGTAACTCTAAATAATTGACGGTGAAGCCTCCTGCTTCAAGCTCCCCCCATGTGTATCTGTAAAAGCCTGAAACACTTGACTGCCCATAGAAATTTAGGCACCCAAGAGTTTAGGAAAAACAAAACAAAATAAACTCTGTGTCAGTCATGGGACTAGTGTGAGTAAATTCCAACCAATTTGTTTAACTTTGAAAAATCCTTTGAAAGAAAAGGTAATAGTAAGACCAGCCCACACATAAACGCGAATGGTTTTTACCTTACTAAAACCAAACCATTTTTGATATCAAAATCCAATGACATTATAATAATGTCTAATCAAATAAAAACCAAATAGCAGAACGCTTGCATCTCACGCTCCACATACATAGCATAAAATCAAAAACCGCAGGGCGCTTATTGGAGATTGGATTCCAACTATGACAAGGTATGGGACCACCTTTCGATCAGTGTAATCTTGAGGGGATACACTGGGGTTCAGCAAGAATGTCTTGCAAGCCGGCCACACATGACATCCCACTCATTTAGCTTGAGTGTAGCGAATATATTGTCACCCACGGTTATCGGCCGTCCAATTGTAATTCGTAAGATACATAATCGAAAGCATAATGAATATTGAATTTTCTCTAGATCGGTGACAAATATACCCTACTTGGGTATGACCCACTTAGCCATACTGCCTGCCCGATTTTTGTCATTTCTCGATTGTGAGGCTTGAGGCTACATCTATTGTTTTAGAACATCTGGCCACCATACAATTTGAATGTCACATCGTCAAACCCATCAAATCACTAGTTGATCTTCCCAAAATACAACGGGTATAAAAAGCTAAGAGAAACGAATTCCTCCGCCTCCAAACGTAATATCTCGAAAAGATCGTCTTATGTGATCTGGTAGGAATACTCTGTCAGACATTCGTCCATACAAGTTGTCCTGGGTCTGGACAATCAGATCAGCCCTTGCATTTCACTCCATCTTCAATTTCTTCAACATAATCTAATTCGCAATGTCTATGCCAATACGGAGTGGTTTTCGGATATTAAATCCAATCGGTCTCTCCATACTGACAACGATGGTCCAAAAATTCTTTGATAGCCGGTGATCTAACTATCAAAGGAAAAACAAACATCCATCAACAATCAAAAAATCACTGGACCCTTTTAATTAATATTCATTCATTAACTATATTTCCAATTTCCTTATTGAATTCTATATATTTCGATATATTGATTTCTATTTTCAAAATTTCTTAAAAATATTCCAACTCCTTATATTTCTGGAAAATTTCGCCAGCACCTCCCCTATACCGGTCAATCGTTCAAACCCCAACTCGCCTCTCTAGGCCCTTTCCATTCAAAAAGAAAATAAAAAAGCCAAGCGGCTCGCTGATTCGGCGCCTAAAACATCATATGGAAATTTAAACATGTACCTTTTTGTTGGGCACGTAAATTAAAATCTGCATACCCTTCATTCACTTTATCCCATACCTTTCTAATATACATGCACCTACATTTTCATTTACTTCAGTCCATGTGACTATTTTGGTTAAATCGCATTCAATTCCACTAATTACTTTAATTAGTTCAATCGCTTCCCTTGCTTATACTTTGAAACAATAATGTTCAAACATAATTTCAACCACTTATAAATCGAAATTCATTCGTAACTCAAGTCTCATATTCGATTCCAAATTCTACCTCACAAATCCTATTTTACTTGACCCATGTTAAGTTCTATTCAAATTTCCATTAACTAACCTCTTTTGTAGATTAGTTAATGTCATTCCATATTTCAAAAATCTGATTTTTACATCAAAAATCACTTCATTCACTCTACTTGGGTTTATATATATTTGATAACTCAAATCTGGATTTTTCAAATAAGAAATCGGATTTCTATTCACTTAAAATCCTTTTTATTTATTAAACAAACCGTTATGGTTAATAACGATTTTACAGCGACTTTTCTAAAATTTGATTTTTGATATAACTCAAAATCTATATGACGAAATCTAGATTTTCCTCTTTCATTTGAAAACTATCATTTAATCAGTCCGGGCGTTTCTTGTTTTATCGAATTCCGACTTATATTGAGTTATGTACTCAATTGAAGTCTGAATCGTCAATTTACGAATAACCGCGCTGCCGCGAGTTCGTTTTAATTTAATTTAACTATAAAAGTTTAAAACTTCGTTTATAATTCAATTTAAACTCCATTTTAATAGTTTAAAAATAAACCTATTATCCAAATCGATTTCACAAAACTTGTCGATTATTATATTCCATATCCATAAATCAGTTTAAAACGCAAATTTCTATATTCAAGTCTAATCCATCTGGAATTAGATTATTTACAAAATATCGATATCATCTAATTCAAATTATAAATTTCCTTTATACAAATAATTAAGTAATTCAACATCTCTTAACATTACAAACTAATATCTTCCCTTGATAATAGTGAAGTCGTTCAAGTTGGGGTATGTAACGAATCAGGGATTTTCGGCTCCGAAAATCGACATAAATACCTTTACCGTAACTCATGCCAACTTTCCAAACACCGAAAACACTGGAACGTTATTAGAAAGAATTTAGAGGGTAAGATAAGAAAGAAAGAAATATAGGAATAGAAGAAGAAGAAGAAACAACACAACACAGAGTCTCACATCACAGCGAAACACAATATAGTACAGAAATAAATCTTTACTGAGAGTTTTTGAAAATACTTACAATATCAGAGTACATCACACATCTGGACAGTTATAATGACCTATCCTTAAATACAACACACAGCGGAATAGCAGCTACATATAATATCATACGTCTGAATACCTCCAGCTCGTTTCTGGACTTCGCAGCATCCGATACTTGGACCTATACACCCCGGTCTAACCCAAGCATTTACAAAACACCGAGTCAGTCTGGTGAACCAGAGTGAGATAAACACACTAAGTTTAAGGGTATCACACAACTCTATTTAAAGTCAAAATCTTTTCGAAAGAAAAGGATAATCGTAAGACCAAATCCACACACAAATACGGACGGTTTTTATCTTACGATAACCCAAAATATTTTCGAAATCAATATCTTTTCTGATATTATAATAATGTCTAAATACAAGTTCTTATCAATCTAGCGAAACGCTTGCATCTCACGCTCCACATATATAGTATACAAACAAAATCATGGGCTCTTATTGGAGATTGGATTCCGACTATGACAAGGTATGGGACCACCTGCCGATAGTGTATCTCTAGAGGTGAATACACTGGGTTCAACAAGAACGTCTTGCAACCCGGCCCTCACATGACCGACCACTCATTTCGCTTGAGTGTATTGAATGTATATCACCGACGGTTGGGCTCAAACCACCGTTTCCCGAAAAGGGACAGCATCAAAATAGATTGAAGAAGCAAAAGGATTTTCTCTAGATAGGTGATTATACACCCTAATGGGAGCGACCCACATAGCCATGCTGCCTGCCCGATTTTCGTCAATCCCCGTTTGATGAGGCTTGAGGTTTAGATTAACTTTTAATCATCTGGTCATCATTCACTTTGAATGCCACATCGTCATATCCGTCAGATATCACTAATTGATGTCTACAAAAATACTCTAGCAGTTAAGCCAAGAAAACGGCAATTCTCCGCCAACAACTATAGCATGTTTGAAGAAATCAACGTACGTGACCCTTTGGAAATACTCTATCAGACATCCGTCCATACAAGTCATCCAGGAACAGGATGAACTGAAGGCACTCTCCTACTGCATCCAATATAGGAATCACCCCATGGATCAGTAGCGAGAAGTCCTAGCAACTCGTAGATTCCAACCACGACAGAATCACAGCTTATCTCTGCTTGCCAGGCAGAGAATCTTAGCGGTTCTTCCGTTTATGAAAATCCATAGTCTTCAATGCTCCATCTTGATCATCTTCTGATATCTTCACGTATTTGTTGGTCGGAATGGTTTTCGAATATAAATTCGATCCCGGTCTTTCCGTACCAACAATCGTATTGGACAGATTTGATAGTCGATGATTTAACTATCAAAATATGTAGTGATTCAATCATGACAATCCAATGAGTTCACTGGTTCAGTATTCAGCATCACTTGGCCTTTTAATTAAATTAAACTGATTCACTTCTGTTTAATTAAAACTTCTACTCTTTTAATATTTAAAAATACGATATTTGATCCTTAATAAATATACAAATGTTCTCAAAACTATTTCTTTGTATTACGTAGTAAAATAACTTATAATCATATTCAATCCTCACTTAATTCTCCTTTCAAAATGTATGTTACGTCATTCTCTATTATTTAAATTTGGGAAAATCCATTCAACTTATTATTTCATAATCAACGTTACGTAATATCGTTTATCCCATTCTTGAAACGATAACTAATATTTATTAGTATAAAATAAAACCAAACTTTACATTCCCTTCCTACTAATTTCCTTTACTTCGTACATTCTCCAAATTTTCACTGATCATTGCATTATTATTTCTCTAATGGAATAAATCCTCACTAACCTCTTTTACGATTACCAACTGATATCATCTTCAGGTAATCCCGATGTTGTTCAAGTTGGGGTATTTTAATTACCTCTCGGACCTTGATCAACAACGTTCTTACCCTTAGATAAATATAAATTGTAATCAAAACCCAATATTCCATTCTAGTCTCAAAACAAATTCCATTATAAATTAGATTCGGTTATACAGTCCTACGACCCAATTCTTTACCCAAATTCACTTTTACCAATCTCATTAAAATTAAAACAATATTCTTTAAACTGTTTATTTGACTAATTTAAATCAACTCAATTCAATAATCAATTCCCGATAAAACAGTCGACTTCGTTACTCAAAACACGGTTATCTCATTAATCGATTCCAATTTGTTTCCCTTTAAATTATATAATTAATTTAAATAAATTCCATTTAATTATTCTTTAACAAAACAATTATCCAAATTTGAGCCGTTAAGGTTAATTTCTATTCACTTGTTCACAAATCTGATTAACATCAGATTTTACTTCATAAAAACAATTAATGATTAATTATAACTTAAATGATAAGTAATAAATATTTATTTCCTTTTAAACAATCCTTTATTATAAATAATATATTTCAAAATTTATCTCCAGTTATAAAATAAATTTTATAATCTCAGTTCTATCAGTTTGCCTGACGGTGAACTAATATAACAAAAGCGATTGATTTTATAGGCCATATGCTGCCAATTACTCAATCAATATTGCCCATTGGTTTAACCAAACACAGGTTGAATTCTCAGTCAATAATCAATAATCTAATCCATCACCCAAACATGACAATCCATATATGATAATATGAAAATAAATAAATAAATAATATATATTTGAGGGATCCGGTTGGGTCCCTCCAACCTGTTCTTCCTTGTATTCAAATGGTTATCTCAAAACAGATCATTCAGTTTTGTTTATCTGAAAATAATAAATAACGACCATCAACAGCAACCAGCAATTCAACCATTCAAACAATTTTAGCACGTTTTATTTTATAAACGTGACCAATCAAGGTGAGTCACCTTTATTGGAACCAATCGTTAAAAATAACGATTTGGTATTTTATTGAAATTAAAATATAGTTTAATTTCATCAGTTAAATCAACAAACAAATGTATAACCAGCAAACAGGCAACCACCAGCAAGTAGAGCACACAAAATAAAAACCCAATTTATATAAAATATAAATGGGAAAAACTGAGTGAGTTTAACTCACCTTGATTCCATTCGATGTTGAAATAATTCGTTTAATAACCCTTAACTGCGCCCAACTTTGTCTAACCCAGCTTCATCACTCTGTGCCCATCGAAACAGTTCCGACGTCAGTTGTTTCATCCAATTCCACTACTGTATGATCGAGATATAAATGTTTACGTTATTCAACTGTTAAAATGATATTATTAAATCCTAATATTTTTTTTAATTATATATATATCCTTTATCTAGTATTTATAATCCAATATATGTTGATATAACATAAAATAGTTTGCTTTCACAACCGTTGCTGATACACTGTTAACTTTTACAAGACCGTTACATCTTCTCAAAACAAAAGACAAGGCCAATAAATTCATATATTCAAGTGGCAATTGAATTTATAAATTGTCAAAAAAAACTGGAATAACTGGAAGGGCAAGAACCATTTTTAACGTACCTAATCTACTTCGAATCCGTTCCAATACACCGTAAAACTATTCATCGTATACTATTTATATCCTAATAAAATATATAAACTACTTAAGTCGGTTAAATACCCTGATTAAGGACATGGTTAGATATATAAAAGGCGGTTAGTCACATTTAAAATGAGAATTGGGCACGTAAATATGGTATATGTTGCGTCACGTTTATATAGTAAGTAGACAAAATAAATAAAATGCTTACTGTACATTCTTCTTCCCTCCACCGCATGTGATGCTTCTTATCCCTGTTCGAACCTCCAGCTTTCTGATCCCACGAAGTACAACTCCAACCCATACACGCTGCCCTGCTTCGACTACTGTTCGAACACTCGTGGACTCATCTCCAGTTCACACGTAAACTCACTGATGCATCCCTCCTCCACGTCACTGACCTTCCACGAGCCTCCCATCCAAACACTTCCGACCTCATCTTCGTTCAACAGTCCATCCCGACCCGCTCAACTAAGCTTCCAACACCATGAAACTTCTCCACAGTTTGCGTCGTTCCTTTTTCTTTACTTACGAACTGAAACCATGCCGTAAGCCTTTATTCCCAATTCACAAAACAACATTTGGTTTGCCCCATTTCTCACCTTTGCTTCACTGTAGAACTTCGTTCTTGTTTCCATGCAGATCGCACCCCAAGCTTTCAAACCTTCCCACACCGAAACGCCGGCATTGGAGGTTGATCAGTAACCGCTCCAGCATGTACTGAGACCCCTTCTGACTTCGCCTTGAGTTTCTGATCCCTTGGCTCCATCGTACGTATGCCGTAAAGCTACATCTGTCTCTGCTCTTCTTGTATTACGGGAGAAAAATATAGCAGTATCCTGAAAATTTCATATAGAGTAGAGAGGAGGTATGTGCGAGATAGATGTTATGACTACTTAGATTTAAAGTAGCTTATATAATTTGTTTTGAATTTACTTCCAAGCACTGAAGTCACAAAATTGTCTGGAAGGAGAATCCATTCTTGAGCGTAGCAGTTACGTGTGATCCAAGCTTTAGGTATATAGGTCTGCTAAAGTTGTACAGTGTAGGTGGGAATATCGAAAATAACATGGTAGGCAAGGTGATGGGATGGATTGGTGCTCAAGTAAAGTAATTGTTTGGAACATAAGGCAACTGTGTCATGCAAGAAAAGGTAGACGTCGGTTATTTACATGGCGGCTATTTCATTTGTTGAGTTCTGAACGTGTTTTGATCAAAAATATAAGGTTACGTAGGCATTACTTAGTTGTGGTATAAATTTAATATTAGTTTGTTGTAATGGGACTTGCGTGTGAGTTATCGTGTTAAAAATCACCACATACAACCTCCTTTTTCAACAAAATAAGGTAATTCTAACATAAAAAAATATTCCGGATCCAATGGGATAGTTTTCGTCAAAATCCGAAGTCGTTTGAAAAAATTTCCTTTATAAAACCAGAAATAAGCACGCGTTTAATTTTTCCATGATCACTAGATAGATCAAACCAACTTGAAACCTTGCAACCCTATAATAATTCTTCAATACGAACCCAACGGCACAAGTTTCGTCGCATTCTGAGACTGCCCGGTAGGCTATTTTTACGCGCACCACAATGCCATTCTGAACACCAAATTTGTCGGTCTCTAAAAATAACAAACTATATATCTATCCTGACTCTAATCGAAGATACAAACTCAACGGGACTGGTTTCGTGGCTTAATTCGATCGTCTGCTCAAGTTACACTCAAATATCCTTTTATTAAATTAAATTAATTTAATTACGCGCTATAGAAAATAACTGGGCGTTTACGACTACCGTGGCCACATACGACATCGGTTTTCCATGCTATTTAACACCGTGCAATAATTTAATGTTACGGTCCCAATGAAACTGATTTCGTCGAAAATAGAGACCGGTTGCGATGGCTATTTTAAAGGCCTATATTTTAATAACGATTTCCACAGCGACTATTTTAAAATTTGATTTGGCCATAACTAACAAATTATAACACGAAATCTGGATTTTCTATTTCATATGAAAATTATCATCAACACGGTTCCAACGTTTCTCGTTTCACAGAAATCCGACCTATATCGGATCCCATATATTTGATTAAAGTTCAGAACTCAATATTACGAACTGTCGCGCCATTTCGAGCTCGTTTTATAATTATATAAATTATAACGTTTAAACGTCGTTTTAAATAAACGAATTCAATATTAAAATCCATTAATATTCTAAATATAATATTTAAAATAATAAATTAAATAAAATATTTGGTTACAAAAAATACGGGATGTTACAGGGTATTTTATTTACCTCTCAAACCTTGACCGACAACTTTCTTATCTTAAGACAGATAAGAGTTTGTAATACAACACTGATGTTACTTATCGTAAAAATCCCATCTTCTATTCCATTTAAAAGATATGACTTTTAAATGGCATCCTTTATATTTGGAAAAATCTATTTCCAATTTATCAAGTGAAGATTACTTTAATATATTTATAAACATTGTTTATAAATCAACTTCCTTATTTTATATTTAACAAGCTTCCATTTAAAATTCCATTTAAACTCGATTCCTTATTTGAAACGTTTTATTATTTTAACTTATATATATAAGCATAAAATATATTTGCATATTAAAATTCTAATTTTCTATTTAATACAGTTCCAATATCCTTTGGAAATAAATTTATTTCTATAAATTTGACATGCTCGAATTCCAACTATAAATCCAAATAGATTTATCTCAATTTGATTACATTCTGAACATCAGAAATAAATTCATTGTTTCTTTTCAAAACAATACTATTTAACCTTTTAAACTCACACTTGAAGTTAATTTATAAATTATCTAATGATAATTTTTATATTCATTTTAAAACGTCGTTTATACATTTCACTTCTTGGTTTAAATATTAGGACAAGTTTCTCTTTCAAATTCCATTTGAAAACCCACTTTGGAAAATGAATTTTCCTTTTTAAAATCATGCTTGAATTTACATTTCTAGATTATTCAACGTTAATATAATTTTTATTCGTTTATAAACATCGTTTATACATTCCACTTCTTGTTTTAAATTTATTTAAAATAAGTCCTTATTTCAAATCCAATCCACATTATGGAAAATAAATTTTCCTTTTTAAATTCAAACTTGAATTTAAAAATCTAATATTTTCAAACGATAAAATTTCTTTCCATTTATAAATTCAGCTACTTGTTTTTATAATTAAAAACAAGTTAATATTTCTCAATCCATTCGAAATTCCATTTCCATTTCAAAAAGTAAATTTTTCCTTTAAAATCCAAAAATCCTTTTTTTGATATTTTAAATATTAATATCTAAGGCCATTGATATTCTAATATCCAAACACACAAATCATCCATTCAATGCACACATCACACGTATAAATATGTAAACAATAGTACATTAATTTAAGGAATCCAGTTAGATTCCTCCAACCTGTTTTTCCTGCATCCATAGATGTCAGACAACATAAATAATACCAATCCTGCTTCAAGGCATGATATCGCGGTATCGAAGGTCATCCACTCATATATCGTGGGGCAACAGTGTCATCCTCTAACGATACTGCGGGCATCTGCTAATGGTACAACGGGAAATATCCAATATATATAATAATAGCCACAATCACCAAGCCTAATATAACTAATATATGCAATAACCAAGACTGGTAAACAATTCATAAATGCAATCAAGTAGTCAACAATTTATTTTTAATGATAAAAATAAATTTTTAAGTGAGATTTACTCACCTGATTTTCATTTGATGAATATCTGTTTAGAATCCCTTATCGTCTTGGTTTTGAATCCATTTACACGACATCTTCGCGTCTCCGAATCAACTTGAATGAAAAGTACTTTTCACCTATGATATTTGATTTAATTATCGTTTTTGCTATTATTCAATTTGATTAACTAGTTAAACAAATAATTAAACTAATTCTAAGTATTTAAAATTTTTGGTAAAAACAAATACCTCTTTGCCTTGCAAACAAATCGATCAATTACGAAGCAAAATCCCAACAGCACCAAATGGATCAAAATCAACCCGAAAACAGCAATCATCCATTTGGCATTCCATTATCCAACTTATTTCCAATCTCCCTTTCTTACAACATCCAATGTTCTGCAAATTTCAATCTCCATTGTAACAATACTGTTGCGTCACTGTTGCACCATCCCAAACGATCCAAACATCTTTACAGACTCCTTTGTAAAGCTTCACGCCACTTCAACAAACTTCACCTGAAATGCCTCAAACTCATCAGTTGTCGCTGCAGACAATTTCTCAAATTGATAGTCCCATTCTTGTCATTAGCTTCACCGTCCAAACACCACTACATTCCTTACAAATTTTCCAGCATTCACTATCCAGAAATACCTCTCCACCTCTTACTCAACTTCAATGCCACACAACGCATCAACTCCTATGCTCTTATCGTCTAGACTAGTTCATCTCAACTAGGAAAAACAAATTGCATACACTATACCCAGTCTTTATTGAAACCATCAACCTCCACAAAATCATAAATCGCACCCCATATCCATATGCCCAACTCCTCAATCACGTTGTTGATCCTTCCCCAGTTCAACCATTTGAAGTCGCACTCTTCAAAATCATCTCCAAAATCAACATCAGTCTCCATTAAAAAGTTGTCCTCCTTCCACTCCTATACCTCCACTACAGTCGGAATCCCCCATTTTGAAATCACGACCTCAACTGTCATCGCAACAGTTAATATCACGCCTCTCAGATCCGATTCGAGATCTACCTTAAGCCATGACTTCGAATACCCTACTAGAGCTGCAAGGAAACATCGCACCCATTCCAATTTTGAATGCCTTTAACCCTAGCTATACGAGTCGCCCCCTTCCCTATTCGCGAGCGCCTCCAAAACAGTGTCGAGAGGTCCGGCGGTTTCGATTTTGATTTCCATTTGCGTCTTTTTTTCCTGGGGGTCGATTTACTTTTGTCATAGGAAAAAGGAACAAAGGGAATAAATGAAGGGGACTTGAACTGATTCAGGTTTTTGGGATGGAAAGAAATGCGAAGGTCGAGTGCTTAATTTATAGTTGCGATGGAAGACATAATGTACCAACCATTAAATTGTTGTTTTCCTTTGCAGTGAAGGTGGGAAGCACATATTTCGGCTCGAGACACGGGATAGGTCTGCGTATAGGGAGGATGTCGGCTGTAAAAGACTGATAATAATTTGATTTGAATTTTAATTTATATGATATACCAAATTATATTGTGGTCCCTTATTTGTAAATCTATGAACCGCTATTTTAATGTGATGACAGTTGTCTCCAATATTATTTCCTATTTTGAATTCAACAGAATCGGTTCTGAAGTTAAATTTGACTGTATGAAGAAGATAACAAATTGGAATCGATAATTTGTATTAAATTCAATTTCTTAAAATATAAATCGATTTTAAAATAGTTAAATACATTGATAATAAAAATTTATTATCATTCTAATTTAATACAAAATCCAAACTAATCGATAGAATTATTTTGATTTAATTTTAACTTAGCATTCAGTTATTGTCGTTTGTCGTATACGGTTATTCAATATGTTCGAAATTAAATCGTATACTGATTATTAAATTGATAAATCCAATATAAAAATTCATAATTAAATATTTAAAGCTAATTTAAACATTCATTAATAAACAACAAAAATCCAGGGCGTTACACCAATAGAAGTTCCTTGTTGGTCAAAGGATTATAGTACGTCTTTCAATGAAAGGGGACTTCAAGTGTGCAGCCAGTCGTTGACTTATGAGTTGTTCGATATGCCTAAATGGCTAATGGTAGCTCATTGACCCATTTTCCTTTAGTATTCTCCAATTATTTCTTGAAGATGGACTGCATAATCTTATTTATAGCTTCTACCTATCTAGTTGGCTATGGGTTCGCAACTGTGTTATATCTCTTCTCAATGCAATGATGTCGATAAAGATCTTTAAACTATAAATATCGAGTTGGTCTCGTTATTAGTTAGGATGGTTCTAAGGAGTATAAATCGACAGATGATGTTCCTGATAATGAATTTGATCACCCACTTCGTCGATATCATGGTCAGTGGTTCAACTTCAGCCCACTTTGTGAATATTCGACTGCCATGATCGCGTACCATTTGGGCGAGTTGAGTTGGCAAAGCTTTTGAAATCGTAAAAAATCTCTAGAATTTATCGCAACATCATGAATAATTAGCTGCATCTCGATTGATGGTAGGACAAAAATAGCCATACTGAAATACCTTCTTTACCGAAGTTTGCCCCACGGTTTGATCACCGCACTCGCCTTTGTGCACTTTTTGCAATACGCATTTAGCGTCGTTGTGAGCTACACCCCGGAACAGAAGGACGAAGAAACCCTCTCGATATTACGTATCTCTCTGAATGATATATCTTGAAGCTTTACGTCAGAGAGAAGGTTTCTCATTCTTCCACTTAAGATGGGTTCTATGCATTAGGAAGTCCATGACAAGAGTCATCTGTGATTCCCTTTCAGGTTTAACACCTAGCTCTCATTCGATCTCCATTTGATGTATACTCGAGATGACCAATGTCTTTATCGGGATCATCCCCGCCTACATTAGATTCTCTTACTAGCTAACTTTGCCAAGAAGTCAGCTTTCTCATTCTGCTTCCATGGGATGTACGATATACAATATTATTCAAATTTAACCAATAGCTCTTCATCCACATCAAGATTGGCAAAAATTCGCCTCCTTTGCCTAGTATTCCTTCCCTACCTGAAATATAATGATGTATGAGGGACAAAAATTGTCTATTGCTCTAACTCCCACTTTCTTTGTGAGCTTTACCCCAACAGTCTAGACTTCTATAACGACAGCCCCATAACTCTTATAATAAACTAAGAAGAAGTGTGATGTATGACGTGCCAGGTCGATATTGGAAAATCACCAAGGAAGAATAACTCTAAAAAAATTGTCATATAACTAACAGCGCATGGATAACAATATAATAGAAAATATACCACATATTATAATAGTGAAGCATATTAGAACAAAAAACCCAATCTCAATAACAACTCAAAGTCACTAGTACAAAACATCATTGTAAATGAGAAATTCATACATCGATCCTCACTATGTATCTCTCGGGGTATCAATAATCATCAATATATAGGGGAAACAGTGAATATCTATATAGAAGAAAGTAATACGCCAGCCTCTTGCTCATCGTCGCACAACATCAACGGCACCGTAAACCTACTACCAGTTATCTCAGTCTTCTCACCACTATCGTTAATAAGAAGCCCAAGGTAATAAAAGGGGAAACATAGACCCTAAATCACACAACAGTATTAGTGAGAGATAAAGTAATTAAGAACAGCTACATGGGATATATGAGTATAGAAGATTCAGTCATCTGATATGTCTTTGCAACCAACTAATTAGCATAGAATAACCGTCTATCATATGTCATTCAGAATAGGAAAGGACGTCCCCAATCCCACTTCTCTTTGACGACCTAAGATGATATTCTACCCACAGAAAATAGATAAGAAAGCATACAATCAATCATATCATCCATAGCATCCATTACCTTAGCTACCACCGACTAAAGTCTTGAATATATCAATCACCGAATGACCTGTTATTATTGTCCATCAAGTGCCAATAGAAAAAACCCGGTTCTAATCAAATTGCCATACATCATCAACTCTATGTTTGCCTCAATCATCTGAGACAACTAGATCACTCCTAGAGCTCGATCTAGGTGTACGATCCAACTTGATCTTAATGGGCATCCCCGCGATATCCTTGCTTTGAGTCCACTAGAACCTTTGATAACCAATGATTCCTTGGCACTTCGAATCCTTCAAGCCATCATCCTCGACGACTCCACTTTAAGCTAATTCTCGAACTTTTCCATTATCTTCCATAAGTGACTCCCATCCTAAGTATTGATGGGCCTTTTGGCTATCCTATCAAGGCTCGACAATGCTATGAGCCCGTGCCTCGGATACCCGAAGTAGATAGCTGAAGTCAAGAAGTAGGTCGATCAATGAGGCCCATCACTTAAGCTCATCACTGACGCCATACGCAGTCCAGTTAAAGCCCATTGTGATCAAAGCAACTAATCCAGGTCGCTCCTAGTTACAAACCTAATGTCCGCCTGAAGAATAGCTTTCGCCCAGCCTTGCCCATTCCAAGCCATCCGAATAGACCGAATCGATTGCCACCTACCACCGGTAATTCAAAGAATGTGAATTATATAGGAGGATAACACTTCTTCAAGCTTAACTATTATTTTGTATCATACAACGCGTGTCCAAGCCAGCTCAAGCACTGTATCATCTATAAATACCACTTTTGGACTCAGAAGAAAGGACTTTTGGAAGTTTGAGTGCTCTCGCTTTCAAATTTGTGTTAATCTCTTGTTGTACTGTCGTTGTAACTATTTCGTCTCATAGTTTAAAGAATATATAAGACGTTATAAAGAGGCTCATTAATGCTGAACCATTATAAACCTGTGTGTGATTTCCTCTATTTTCAGTTTTTCAATTATTAATCTTCATTTATTCTCTACATAACCCTTTCTTTAGGTGTTGTGCCAATTTTTGGTATCAACACTTTGGTGCTTTCACTGAGGAGTGATATTCTCAACCTGAGATGAATTTTTCTCTACTTTCGGATCACTAACTCCGAGACGAAATCCTACCTTCTTTTTTATATATTGTTGAGTTATGGATGGAAAGACAACTCGCAATACCGGGAAACAACCGCAAGTTGGGATCTCTGCGGACGCGGCCGTGGACGGCTGCCTCTGAAACTACTTCGGATCAACCTGCATTACCCCCCGCAACAGATCCAACTCCGTTCTCAGCCTTCGCCAACTGAGATGAATTTATGACTGTTTTAAATCATCTCCGAGAAACTATAGATGCCTTAAAATTCCATGCTCAAGAGAATGCTACCATCCGACAGGATATGAACCGCATATCGAGGCAATTTGAGGAGTTCAGGAATCATCAAACTCAGGAGCTTAGGGATCACCAAATCTCCCCTCATCGGCAAGACCAAAACTCGGAGAGCTTATCATCATCCGGGGGGAGCAGAGACTGGCTTCCAACTCGGCGAACGTTAGGAAGACCAGAAAGCATCCGTCAGTTGCATCTGGAAGGACGATTAGATCAACTAGGGGTAGAAGGAAAAACCCAGATAGATCATGCCGAAACAGAAGCCATAGATCTTGTGGCTCAAACGAACCGAGGTGCCTCTCCTCCAGTTCATCAAAATGCTACCCGGGAAAATCGAGCCTCTATTCTTCACCCATGGAACCTTATGATTAACTGAGATGTCCGGAGAGGAGGACGGACTGCCCGAACGAACAATCAGGCGACGTTGCCTGTAGAGCGAGCCAGGAGAGGTCTGTCATTTGAGAATTATGATCGAGACACGGTCATTCCCCTATATTTGGCTGCCAAGGTACGATAGATCATGAATGACAGTAGGGGGCACAAGAATGAAGACTGAGGAGTTGACCGAAGTCATACGCCATTCACTGACAACATTTTGCGGGTTGAATTCCCCGAAGGTTCAATATACCCTAAATGAACCATACGATGGGACCACTGACCTACAACAACATCTGATGAGATACTCCCGGCATATGGAGGTGGCAGTAGCAGATACCATCAAATGTAAAGCCTTCCCAATCTTCTTGAGCGGGGTAACACTAATATGGTTCGTCGTCTACCCGCAAGTTCAGTCCCAAGCTTTAAAGACTTGAGTAAGAAATTCTTGAATCAATTCCATTTCCATGCCTCCAAGTCAAAGCATGTTATCGCTCTCTCAGCGGTCAAATAGGGAAAAGGCGAATCCCTGAGAAACTATCTAAACCGATTCAACCGAGCGACCAATGAAGTAAGCAATCCTAATCATGAAACCAACCTGATAGCCATGGTCGATGGCATTGATAAGAGGACCGAGTTTGCAAAATATTTAATTGGGAAGCCGCCCACATCGATTGAAACATTCTATGAAAAGGCCAACATTCGACTGAGGAAAGAGGAAGCATAGCTAGATGAGGAGGATGGGCCAAAAGATGCATCTACCAAACCAATCCAGAGCAATGTTGCGGTCAAACAATCTGGGGATAATTCAGGAAAGGTGGAAGTGAACGTCGGAAACTGTGGCAACCAAAACGGTTACGGACCGAGGGAAGCTAATGGGAACCCTGGACAAAGAGTGAATTCCAAAAAGCGACCCCGGTTCCAAGTCTTTGAAAGTTATACTACATTGGATAACACACTTGAGAACATTTATCTAGATACATGTAGTATTGTCCAGTACAAAAAGCCGCCCCTACGTGAGGCAATGGAGAAAGAAAGTGCGACAGGGAAATTTGTCTGTTTCATGAGATTTACGAACATTCAACAAATGAGTGTCAACACTTGCAAGACCTAGTGGAAAAGTTAATCCGGGAAGGAAAGCTCAACGAATACAAGACGACCCCAAGAGACAGAGGGCAAGGAAGTTGGTGCCTGCGAAAAGCCAAGCGGAGACCCGAGCTACCGCCTAGGAGAAGGGAAAGGAATAATCATCAATGCCATTGTTGGAGAGCCACATCTCGATGGGTATAGCATCCGGAATATGAAGCAATATGTAAACTCCGCAAAGCACCTTGATGTTGCGGAGACCAGTATCCCTAAAGCTATAATCCCTATAAAGCAAAGGAAAACAGAGGCAAAAGATGTTATCTTCCGAGAACGGGAAGCAATCAGCATAGAAGCGCCAACAGTTGACCCACTAGTAATAATAGCAATCAATGGTCCGGCAATAGTGCGAAAGGTTCTAATCGATAATGGTAGTTTGATCAACATATTGTTCAAACAGACTTATGATCGGATGAAATTGGAACTGAAAGATTTAGAGTCGTGCACCGGCCAAATATGCGACTTCAATGGATCCTTCAACGAGCCTATTGGAATGATCAAGCTATTCATAGAATTGAGAGACAAAGATCGTACGAGGGTACGACTTCTACCATTTTTTTGTGATGAACATAAATTCCTGGTACAATGTATTTTTAGGACGATCGGCTTTAATGGAGTTCAATGCTGATATCGCTCCCTGGTGTTTACTGTTGAAATTCCCAACTGATGGAAGGGTTGGAACGATACAAGGGGATTAATTGACCGGACGGGCTTGCTATCTGGAGGAGTGGAAAGAACTGCAAAGTAAGAGCAAACAATCAAAGGACGACCCTCCTTCAGAGGAGAAGGAAGCATAGCAATTACAGAGAGCATCTCGGTCGGGGTTGTCACCTTGTCGATTCGAGGACAGCGACCCAAGGGAGGATGAAGAGTTGGGATGTAGGAAGGCAGCACCGAACGAGACTACAGTCGAGATACCCGTCGACGATGATGACTCCATGAGGGTTTTGAAGATTGGATCTCATCTCGACCCCCTTTGAACGAGGAAGTTGGTGGAGTTTCTCCGAGCTAATCTAGAGGTATTCGCATGGACCCACACTGACATGTGTGGGATCTCGCCTTCCATCATGACTCATGCTCTTAGCATCGACCCCAGGTATACACCAATAAAATGGAAAAGGTGAATGTTAGGCCCAGCGAGGTCTACCTCTTTAAAAGAGGAGATTGTAAAACTCTAATTTAATGGCTCCATCCGAGATGCGACTTATCCCAAATGGATAGCGATTCTGTGTTGGTAAAGAAAGCTAACGAGAAACAGAGGACATGTATTGATTTTTTTGACTTGAATAAAGCTTTCCCTAAAGACAGCTTCCCATTGCCTAGGATCGATCAACTAGTTGACTCGACCGTTGGACACGAATTCCTATCGTTCTTGGACGCATACTCAGGGTATTTCCAGATTGCCATGCATGTCCCCGACCAGGAACATACAGCTTCATCACTGACCTTGGATTGTATTGTTACGTAGTTATCCCCTTTGGGTTCAAACACGTGGGGGAAACATATTAGCACTTGGTCAATCGCATGTTTCATGATCAAATTAGAAGAACGATGGAGGTTCATGTTGATGACATGGTGGTGAAGTCAAAGCGATCATCCAACCATATCAGATATGTTTTATATCTTGCGAAAGTATGATATCTAACCCCTTAAAATGTTCCTTCGAAGTGGCAATGGGAAAGTTCTTAGGATTCATAGTTAGTTCTCGATGCATTGAAATTAATCCCAACCAGATCTCGGCTATCAAGAATATCCAAGAGCCAAAAAAGATTAAGGATGTACAAAGTTTGGCAGGAAAAGTAGTGTCCATGGGTCGATTCATATCCAAAGCCACCGAAAAGTGTCTACCTTTCTTTGAATTGATCAAGAGGGGGAAGAAGAACTTTACCTGGACACCCGACTATGTTAAAGCCTTCCAAAATTTTCTTGATCATTTGGAAAAAAAATCCATCCTAACAAACCTATCGACCATGAAGATCTGTTTGTGTATCTTGCTGTCTCCGCACATGCAATTAGCTCGGTTCTAATTCGACAAGAGGATCGAATACAACGACCAGTTTACTATGTAAGAAAGAAGCTAACTAGAGAAGAACGTAGTTATCCGAAAATCGAGAAACTCGCATATAGTTTGCTGATTTCATCTCGCAAGCTTTGTGTGACGACCGGGAATTCCGCTCGATCCGAATCAGTGGCTAAACCGACTAAGACCGTTCGAAATCCCTGATTGTTTTGAGGACAAGAAAAATTCGAATGCAAACAGAAGAACATTTCATTGCTTATTACAACAATTCCATCAGAATACAAAAATTTTACAGAGTATGAATAAATATTACACAGAAAATATTAGAGATTTAAATTACATTTAAATACATCGCAGCGGAAAATAATACAGAACACAACTAGAAGTAATACACGGATACAGAGCTTTCTGAGTATCGTTCCAGCTGTAAATCAGGATCCTGTGAATATAAATCTGCAAAACCAAACCTACTAGCTGCCCGTGTCAAAATAAAGGCACCTAGAGTTTAGGTTAAAATAATAAACTCCAAGTCAGTCATGTGACTGGTGTGAGAACTAAAACAGTTATTAATCTTTATTTTAAAGTTAGGTAAATCAAGAGACCACGCCGTATAACACGGAACGGGTTTCCTCCCAAGAACACCAGTGCATAAAACAACAGCGCAATGCTAAATAAAGAAAAATGAAGCTATTATAATACCCAGGTCCCATCACACAATGCAACACAAGCTGGAGGATAGGGTTTTACCTTATAATAGCCAAAGAATGCTTGATACGCTAAATTTCATCTTTTATTATTACTATAAGTGTATAGTGTCAAAACAATTTCAATCATAAGTATTAATCATAGACGACATGGGTACCATATATCATGTCGCCAATACTAGGCTCTACAATCAAAACCGCACGTCACGTATTGGATGTTGGATTTCCATCTGTGAACCGAGGCAAAAGATAGTCCTCACCGAATTTGAGACGCTCTAGCCCGTGTCTCAGGATCAGAGCTCGAGTGACCCTTGGATCGTCAGGGCCGGTCCACCAATGTGGATGAAAATGCCTGAACACTGCGTTTCCCTACCCTTTGGGGTTTCATTGAGTCCAATGACTCCATCGGTCCCGGATCGACCGATATATCTGAGGCGCCTCGCAACAGCAACAACCACATAAGTCAAACTCATCAGGGCATGTAAAACCACTGACGCCACTTCTAGCTAGAAGGAAACGCATGCCCTCCCTGATGTCCTCTCCCGTTTCTGGTTCACAACCGGGGTGTGAGGCTTGTGAATCAACGCTATAAAAAGCTATGCCACACAGGCCGTGCTATGATCATCAACCACAAGACTCTGCTTTTCAATAAAAGCATTGATCATTTGCCACTTAGGCATGCCATACATGCAATTCACTCCATGCGATTGATATCCATCAATATATAACCCCTGAGCTCGTACGTCTCAGAGAAGGGCGTTAAGCAAGAGAATAAATTCTCCGCCGCCAAACAGATATATATTTAATAGAAATCAACCACACAGAATAAAATCCAATGTCAGATACACAGTCCGTTTACAAGTTCGTTCTGGGTCTGAATGAAACCGGAGGCACCTAGTACCCCGCATATCCATCGATCTCCAAGTACGTCTGGACGATCACTAACTGATTCCCTCCTCTTGGGTGTACGGCCCAATCAAGATCATCAGTAATCACCCAAACGACGTGAAGAACTCCGGTCATCGACCACCGTCTTCATCCTCGACACCACGTCGAATCAGCTATTCAGAATGGGATAAACCCGGTCTTCCTGAATAACTCGCGTATATAATAAACAAGTGTTACACAAACATAACATACGCCTCATTCAAATTCAGAATATTCTTTTATTCAAATATTCTTATACTTTGGGAAAGGTTCCCATTAATTTTATCAAAGATAAATTCTTTAAATTTATTCTTTAATCTTCTTTTGAATATCAATTCAAACTAGTCGGGATTAGCGAACCACACCGAAGTAATCATTTATTTTATTTCCCAATCCCAACCTATTCATCCCATGAAGTAAAACTAGTCATGCTTCATATCTAACACCACGGTGTTATCGGTAAATTCAATTACCATTTCACGTTCAAATCTAATTAAAGATTTAACTATCGCCTGGAGCAAAACTAGTGATACTCCATTCTAGATCACTTCAATCTAATTAAAGATTCATTAAAACCCCACTTAGTTTTAATCTTCACAGAAATCAATATCCTGTCTTTAACTGGGTTAAAGAACCAATGTCATCTAAAACACGATTCACGAAAAACCCAAAATCACATTCATTAATTATCGGGTTAAAGAACAAGTGTTATTTAAAACAATGTTCACGATAAACCCAAAAATCAATTCAAATTCAATTCCAATTAAATACCATTTAATTGGTATACTTCATTAAATCTAAATAAAAAGATTTAATCCTTTTCTCAACTGGGTTTAAGAACAGTGTTAATGAAGACACCATTCACGGCAAACCCAAATCACATTTGATATTAAATACAAGACTCTGAATAGAAAATATATCGGCTTATATTCGGTATCAAATTCTACGACAAACAAATATCGTATTGGAAATAACGATATAAATATATCTTTCAAATTCCCATAACAATATATGTATCATCACGAAATCCAACATCGAAATATTCCAAAGACAATTTCGACTCAAATTCATTCCAATTCAATTATCGGAAATCCTGGTTATTTTAAAAACCATTTCAAATCCACTTTATTTATTTCAAAAGTAAATGGTTTATTTCAAAAATAAATGGTTTATAATTCTAGTTCAAAACTAGTTCATTTCGATAAAAATCTATTTTTATCTTTTCAAATCTGGGATTTTTCATCCCAATTCTTCACAAATCATTTCTTATGATTTTAAATAAATTATTGATATTTTTAATAATTTTATCAAGGCCCGTACAGTTGATTTCCATCAACGGCCATCGAACTGCACTTCCAGCAACCTTTTCCAAATTTGATTTGGACATAATTCCAAATCCAACCGTTAGATTTCTAATTTCTAACATTCGTTAGAAAGCTCTTTTCGATACGAACCCAACGGTTTCGATTTTAGGAGAATCCGACGGTCGGATCTCCCGTAATGTCCACTTGAAGTCAATGGTTGAAATTCACGAACTGCCGCATCGCGGCGCGTTCTATTCAGGCCATTATATTATATGTATAGTATACATAATATATACTTCGTCGATTTCCTTTTAAAATGTATTTTATAAATCGTTTTAAATTCGTTTTCAAAACGATTTCAACTTCATATTCAATTTCGAATCAAAAGTGAATATTCCACATCATCGATATACAAATGATAATATTTTCAAAACGTTAAATTTTGAAATCACTTTCTTTTCTATATTCATTATAAAAATGAATAAAATCGATATATATATCGTTCACATCTAAATGACGCATATCTAACCAACACGGCTTTGTATATTTCAATAACTTCGTTATTCTATTCAACAAATGAATACTTTCTTCAACACATGAATATTTATTTTTCTATTCAACACATGAATATTTATTTTTCTATTTTCCAAATTGGAATGAGGCCCAATCAATTACCATATAACGTTAATTATATGGATTCCCTACAACACATGTATATAATAGCAATGATAAATAATCAACCATCATCCAGAGTGCACCACACAACTGCATAAGCATTAAATATAAATAAATAACGCTTACACAGTCTGTCAACCCATCGATTGACATACAACTAAACAATCGGGATTAGTGTACATCAAATATCATCCCAATACCCATGTGGGGTTTCAAATCAACAAACACAAATTTTTATTTGTGTAGTTGGGCGATGTGTAAAATTTAGCGTTCCAATCAATATCAGTCAAATCAGTGTATATAAAAAATAGTTCGATTTGTTTATTACTATTTATTTTATATACACGTTAAAAATCATATTTTTAACTTTTAAATATTCTCCACTATAAAATATTTTATTTCATTCCACCTCACACAATCAAATTTCACAACACAGTAATCAAACAAGTCATCCATGGTCTGTGGACGACGGGTGTCGGGTGCTACTAAACACCGTCTGCATCCTAGTATATATTTCAAACTAGAAATAAATTAAAGGTGAGGAGTTCTCACCTAGAAGCTAAACCAAACGCCGCGACTCTTCATATAAAGAAAATCTTTGTCGCGTTTTCAGCGAGATCTGTTTCACGAAATTTATAATAAAAATCACATTTTTAATATTGCTACTCATATAATAAAATCGTATTTCTATACGGCTACTTTCAAAATGAAAATTTAATTAATTTTTTTTCTTCTATTAAAAATCAAATCCCTTTTAACGAACAAAATCTAATCTTTTCATGTATATTAAAATCTCATCTTTCTTTTATGAAAAATCATATTTTTAACTCGCTAACTTATATATAAAAATTATATCTTTTCTTCTCTACATATATAAAAATCATATATTTTTACAACGCTTCTTTATATATAAAAATTATATTTTTATATCTCTACTTCTTATGTAAAGATCGAATTTTTATCACTACTTCTCATATATGAAAATCTATGATTTATCGCTAATTCTCATATATGAAAATCTATGTTTTATAAAAACATATCCTATATATATTTTATAAAAACATATTTTAAATAATGCTATTTTTATTTTAAAGTTATTTCTATAAAAATTCATACTTTTAAAACAAAGATATTTAATTTCAAAACAATGCTTATATAAACAAATTATAGATTTTTAAACAATATTATTTTAAAGCAATTTCAGATTTTTTTTAAAAAACTATCCTTTTTATATTCAAAATTACCTTTCACTATCTAATTCACCTTCTTCCAAAAAAAGAGAGACGCGCCTGTAACCTATCCGCTCCTTTAGGGTTTGCCACGCCAGCACCACCAGTTGACCGGACCGGAATCCGACGCCCCCACCCGTGCGCCGTGACCTGCGCTTCCCGCGTCAAAGATGGCATTGACCACGGTGACCCCGAGCTCCATAAAAACACGTGCGAACTGACAACCTTCGAGCCCCAAATACACACGAACGAGGAAGCTGCTCATCATCATGACCGTTGAACGTGATAATCTCGAAGTCCTCTTTGATTTTGTTTTATAAGTTTTACAAACTATTTTGTGTATGGAAAGAATTTAAGGATCAAAATCTGGAAGTTTTTGATCGTCGAAAGCTTAGGTTGGCGGCTTACGTTGTTGTGGGGAGCTAGGGTTAGGAAATTCTTATTTATATATATATTATAATTTAAAATAATATTTTAATTTTTCAATTGCTTTGAAATGGCTCTGAACACCAAATGAACTCCAATTCAAACCCAACGACTATTGCCACTAGCTAATTACCCTCATTCTGAACACAATGGAATATGTTTCATAACCCAATTCGGCTGTTACGTTCAGTTTTCATCAAAATTAAAATATAAATCATTATATATTCAATTTAAACGTACATTTCAATTCATTGGCGTCACATACAGACTCTAAAAATTCCCGAAAAATATTTTCTAGCTTCGTATTGACGATACGGTCCTAACAAAACTAATTTCGTCAAATTCCGATACCATTTGAAAAATGGCCATTTTCCAGTCGATTAAAATCAACTAAAACTGGTCAAACGCGTTTTCCTTTGCCACGCTCACATATTGATTCAGAAAATTACGAATTTTGAGAAACCTAGCAATGACTTGACATCCCGGATCCAACAAAAGTGGTTTCGTCAAAAACCGAGTTCGTTTGCAAAATTTCCATTTTAAGGGCCAGAATTCCACAACGACTATTCTGAATTTTCAACTGGGCATATCTTTTTATTCCCGCTATGAAATTTCAATTTTTCGGATTTTGGAAAGATATCCTCAATTAGATTCTAATATTTTTGATTTTGCTAAAATCCGGTTTATTTTGAATCCTGTACATTCATTTGAAATTTGAAATCGAATTTTCGAATTACTACGCCATTTTCAATTCCTTTTATAATTTAAAATAATTATTTATATATTATTACGTCGTGCTATATAAATATATACGCTCTAATTATATTCAAAATAAATTTCTCGTCGTTATTATTTAAAATAATTGATTTTAAATAATCAAAATTCGCTAAAATTGCCAAAATAAAAATTTTAAAATTGGCTCAGATTTCTGGGTTATTACTATCTCCCCCACTTAAAACTTTTCGTCCCTGAAAAGGAATGAAGCCGAAAGTTGTTTAACAAATCAACTCAACTTTCATTATTTTCATTACGGCTTAAGTTCTTCAACTTTTCAGTTTCTAAGAACTTTTCAAATTTTTCAAAAATTTGGCTAACACCCTAAATTTTCGAAAAAATTCGCCACAACCTCCTCTGCAATCGGAGCTTCGCCCTCACCAATCTAAAACGAAAAAGAAACAGCCAAGCGGCTAGCCAATCGGTTCATAAATCATCAAAACCCCAAGAAATACCATAAACATGTACCTATTTGTCGGGCAAACTATTTTATTCTTCTGCTTTTGCCTCTTTGCTATGACCTGTTCAATGTAAGTACATTTATATGCATGCAAATGCGACTAATTTTCAATACAATTCAATATTTGATCAATTGGGCTAAAGGTTCAACATTCAATTAATCAAAACAATAATCAAACAACACAACCAGCAATCAATTAGTGAATTAGCTTTTCAAATTCATAATTTTGGTACATAGTCAAAAATCACATTTTTGGTGCCAAATCACAACAATAGGCCCTATTTAATTTTGGTTCTCACACCAGTCAATTGGAAATATATAGAAATCCCACTTTCAAAACTCAAATATAAATTCTGATGATGTACGTACTATAGCGATCATCAGAACCATCTCCGGGCGACTAGAGTGTGATTCTATATCTATCTAGTATATTAAAACTTCAAATACACGCGGATCAGACGTATACGCAAAATCTTTATATACTGGATTGTCCAAATTCAATATAAAATAAATAATCAAATACGAATAATTGATTTAAATTTTCAAAACAAAAATTGTTTTCATTTTAAAAATATACTCTTCACACTCATTCTAGGATACTACTGATACTATCTCTAACGAGTCATTCCCATTGGATATTACTAATCCAATCTCTAATTAATTCTTTCATTTGGTTCTAACGTGTCTTGTTCTCTGAGCTTTGTAAACCAAAGCTCTGATACCACGATGTGACGACCGCGAATTCCGCTCGATCCGAATCAGTGGCTAAACCGACCAAGACCGTTCGAAACCCCTGATTGTTTTGAGGACAAGACAAATTCGAACGCAAACAGAAGAACATTTCATTGCTTATTACAACAATTCCAGCAGAATACAAGAATATTACAGAGTACGAATAAATATTACATAGAAAATATCATAGATTTAAATTACATTTAAATACATCGCAGCGGAAAATAATACAAAACACAACTAGAAGTAATACACGGATACAGAGCTTTCCGAGTATCGTTCCAGCTGTAAATCAGGATCCTGTGAATATAAATCAGCAAAACCAAAACTACTAGCTGCCCGTGTCAAAATAAGGGCACCCAGAGTTTAGGTTAAAACAATAAACTCCAAGTCAGTCATGTGACTGGTGTGAGAACTAAAACAGTTATTAATCTTTATTTTAAAGTTAGGTAAATCAAGGGACCACGCCGTATAACACGGAACGGGTTTCCTCCTAAGAACACCAGTGCATAAAACAACAGCGCAATGCTAAATAAAGAAAAATGAAGCTATTATAAGACCCAGGTCCCATCACACAATGCAACACAAGCCAGAGGATAGGGTTTAACCTTATAATAGCCAAAGAATGCTTGATACGCTAAATTTCATCTTTTATTATTACTATAAGTGTTTAATCATAGACGACATGGGTACCATATATCATGTCGCCGATACTAGGCTCTACAATCAAAACCGCACATGTCACGTATTGGAAGTTGGATTTCCATCTGTGAACCGTGGCAAAAGATAGTCCTCACCGAATTCGAGACGCTCTAGCCTGTGTCTCAGGATCAGAGCTCGAGTGACCCTTGGATCGTCGGGCCCGATCCACCGATGTGGATTACAATTCCTGAACACTGCGTTTCCCCACACTTTGGGGTATCATTGAGTCCACTGACTCCATCGGTCCCGGATCGACCGATATATCCGAGGCGCCTCGCAACAGCAACAACCACATATGTCAAACTCGTCAGGGCGTGTAAAACCACTGACGCCACTTCTAGCTAGAAGGAAACGCATGCCCTCCCTGATGTCCTCTCCTGTTTCTGGTTCACAACCAGGGTGTGAGGCTCGCGAAACACCGTTACACAAAGCTATGCCACACAGGTCGTGCTTTGATCATCAACCACAAGACTCTGCTTTTCAACAAAAGCCTTGATCATTTGCCACTTAGGCATGCCACACAGGCAATTCACTCCATGCGATTGATATCCATCAATATATAACCCCTGAGCTCGTACGTCTCAGAGAAGGGCGTTAAGCAAGAGAATAAATTCTCCGCCGCCAAATAGATATATATTTAATAGAAATCAACCACACAGAATAAAATCCAATGTCAGACACACAGTCCGTTTACAAGTTCGTTCTGGGTCTGAATGAAACCGGAGGCACCTAGTACCCCGCATATCCATCGATCTCCAAGTACTTCTGGACGATCACTAACTGATTCCCTCCTCTTGGGTGTACGGCCCAATCAAGATCATCAGTAATCACTCAAACGACGTGAAGACATCTGGTCTTCGACCACCGTCTTCATCCTCGACACCACGTCGAATCAGCTATTCAAAATGGGATAAACCCGGTCTTCCTGAATAACTCGCGTATATAATAAACAAGTGTTACACAAACACAACATATGCCTCATTCCCATTCAGAATATTCTTTTATTCAAATATTCTTATACTTTGGGAAAGGTTCCCATTAATTTTATCAAAGATAAATTCTTTAAATTTATTCTTTAATCTTCTTTTGAATATCAATTCAAACTAGTCGGGATTAGCGAACCACACCGAAGTAATCATTTATTTTATTTCCCAATCCCAACCTATTCATCCCATGAAGTAAAACTAGTCATACTTCACATCTAACACCACGATGTTATCAGTAAATTCAATTACCATTTCACGTTCAAATCTAATTAAAGATTTAACTATCACCTGGAGCAAAACCAGTGATACTCCATTCTCGATCACTTCAATCTAATTAAAGATTCATTAAAACTCCACTTAGTTTTAATCTTCACAGAAATCAATATCCTGTCTTTAACTGGGTTAAAGAACCAATGTCATCTAAAACACGGTTCACGAAAAACCCAAAATCACATTCATTAATTATCGGGTTAAAGAACAAGTGTTATTTAAAACAATGTTCATGATAAACCCAAAAATCAATTCAAATTCAATTCCAATTAAATACCATTTAATTGGTATACTTCATTAAATCTAAATAAAAAGATTTAATCTTTTTCTCAACTTGGTTTAAGAACAGTGTTAATGAAGACACCATTCACGGCAAACCCAAATCACATTTGATATTAAATACAAGGCTCTGAATAGAAAATATATCGGCTTATATTCAATATCAAATTCTACGACCAACAAATATCGTATTGGAAATAACGATATAAATATATCTTTCAAATTCCCATAACAATATCTGTATCATCACGAAATGCAACATCGAAATATTCCGAAGACAATTTCGATTCAAATCCATTCCAATTCAATTATTGGAAATCCTGGTTATTTTCAAAACCATTTCAAATCCACTTTATTTATTTCAAAAATAAATGGTTTATAATTCTAGTTCAAAACTAGTTCATTTCGATAAAAATCTATTTTTATCTTTTCAAATTTGGGATTTTTCATCTCAATTCTTAACAAATCATTTCTTATGATTCTACATAAATTATTGATATTTTCAATAATTTTATCAAGGCCCGTACAGTCGATTTCCATCAACGGCCAACGAACTGCACTTACAGCGACCTTTTCCAAATTTTATTTCGACTTAATTCCAAATACAACCATTAGATTTCTAATCTCTAATATCCTTTAGAAAGCACTTTTCGATACGAACCCAACGGTTCCGGTTTTAGGAGAATCCGACGGTCGGATCTCCCGTAATGTCCACTTGAAGTCAATGGACGAAATTCACGAACTGCCGCAGCACGGCGTGTTCTATTCAGGCCATTATATTATATGTATAATATACATAATATATACTTCGTCGATTTCCTTTTAAAACGTATTTTATAAATCGTTTTAAATTCGTTTTCAAAATGATTTCAACTTCATATTCAATTTCAAATCAAAAATGAATATTCCACATCATCGGTATACAAATGATAATATTTTCAAAACATTAAATTTTGAAATCACTTTCTTTTCTATATTCATTATAAAAATGAATAAAATAGATATATATATCGTTCACATCTAAATGGCGCATATCTAACCAACACGGCTTTATATATTTCAATAACTTCGTTATTCTATTCAATAAATGAATATTTTCTTCAACACATGAATATTTATTTTTCTATTAAACACATGAATATTTATTTTTCTATTTTCCAAATTAGAATGAGGCCCAATCAATTACCATATAACGTTAATTATATGGATTCCCTACAACACATGTATATAACAGCAATGATAAATAATCAACCATCATCCAGAGTGCACCACACAACTGCATAAGCATTAAATATAAATAATTAACGCTTACACAGTCTGTCAACCCATCGATTGACATAGAACTAAACAATCGGGATTAGTGTACGTCAAATATCATCCCAATACCCATGTGGGGTTTCAAGTCAACAAACACGGATTTTTATTTGTGCAGTTGGGCGATGTGTAAAATTTATCGTCCCAATCAATATCAGTCAAATCAGTGTATATAAACAAATCGTTCGATTTGTTTATTACTATTTATTTTATATACACGTTAAAAATCATATTTTTAACTTTTAAATATTCTCCACTATAAAATATTTTATTTCATTCCACCTCACACAATCAAATTTCACAACACAGTAATCAAACAAGTTATCCATGGTCTGTGGACGACGGGTGTCGGGTGCTACTAAACACCGTCTGCATCCTAGTATATATTTCAAACTAGAAATAAATTAAAGGTGAGGAGTTCTCACCTAGAAGCTAAACCAAACGCCGCGACTCTTCATATGAAGAAAATCTTTGTCGCGTTTTCAGCGAGATCTATTTCACGAAATTTATAATAAAAATCACATTTTTAATATTGCTACTCATATAATAAAATTGTATTTCTATACCGCTACTTTCAAAATGAAAATTTAATTAAATTTTTTTCTTCTATTAAAAATCAAATCCCTTTTAACGAACAAAATCTAATCTTTTCATGTATATTAAAATCTCATCTTTCTTTTATGAAAAATCATATTTTTAACTCGCTAACTTATATATAAAAATTATATCTTTTCTTCTCTACATATATAAAAATCATATATTTTTACAACGCTTCTTTCTATATAAAAATTATATTTTTATATCTCTACTTCTTATGTAAAGATCGAATTTTTATCGCTACTTCTCATATATGAAAATCTATGATTTATAGCTACTTCTCATATATGAAAATCCATGTTTTATAAAAACATATCCTATATATATTTTATAAAAACATATTTTAAACAATGCTATTTTTATTTTAAAGTTATTTCTATAAAAATTCATACTTTTAAAACAAAGATATTTAATTTCAAAACAATGCTTATATAAACAAATTATAGATTTTTAAATAATATTATTTTAAATCAATTTCAGATTTTTTTAAAAACTATCCTTTCTATATTCAAAATTACCTTTCACTGTCTAATTCACCTTCTTCCAAAAAAAGAGAGACGCACCTGTAACCTATCCGCTCCTTTAGGTTTTGCCACGCCAGCACCACCAGTTGATCGGACCGGAATCCGACGCCCCCACCCCGTGCGCCGTGACCTGCGCTTCCCGCGTCAGTGATGGCGTTGACCACGGTGACCCCGAGCTCCATAAAAACCCGTGCGAACTGACAACCTTCGAGCCCCAAATACACACAAACGAGGAAGCTGCTCATCATCATGACCGTTGAACGTGGTGATCTCGAAGTCCTCTTTGATTTTGTTTTATAAGTTTTACAAATTATTTTGTGTATGGAAAGAATTTAAGGATCAAAATCTGGAAGTTTTTTATCGTCGAAAGCTTAGGTTGGCGGATTACGTTGTTGTGGGGAGCTAGGGTTAGGAAATTCTTATTTATATATATATTATAATTTAAACTAATATTTTAATTTTTCAATTGCTTTGAAATGGCTCTGAACACCAAATGAACTCCAATTCAAACCCGACGACTGTCGCCACTAGCTAATTACCCTCATTCTGAACACAATAGAATATGTTTCATAACCCAATTCGGCTGTTACGTTCAGTTTTCATCAAAATTAAAATATAAATCATTATATATTCAATTTAAACATACATTTAAATTCATTGGGGTCACATACAGACTCTAAAAATTCCCGAAAAATATTTTCTAGCTTCGCATTGACGATACGGTCCTAACAAAACTAATTTCGTCAAATCCGATACCATTTGAAAAATGGCCATTTTCCAGTCGATTAAAATCAACTAAAACTGGTCAAATGCGTTTTCCTTTGCCATGCTCACATATTGATTCAGAAAATTACGAATTTTGAGAAACCTAGCAATGACTTGACATCACAGATCCAACAAAAGTGGTTTCGTCAAAAACCGAGTTCATTTGCAAAATTTCCATTTTTAAGGGCCAGAATTCCACAGCGACTATTCTGAATTTTCAACTGGGCATATCTTTTTATTCCCGCTTTGAAATTTCAATTTTTCGGATTTTGGAAAGATATTCTCAATTAGATTCTAATATTTTTGGTTTTGCTAAAATCCGGTTTATTTTGAATCATATACATTCATTTGAAATTTGAAATCGAATTTTCGAACTACTGCGCCATTTTCAATTCCTTTTATAATTTAAAATAATTATTTATATTATAACGTCGTGCTATATAAATATATACGTTCTAATTCTATTCAAAATAAATTTCTTGTCGTTACTATTTAAAATAATTGATTTTAAATAACAAAATTCGCTAAAATTGCCAAAATAAAAATTTTAAAATTGGCTCAGATTTCTGGGTTATTACTATCTCCCCCACTTAAAACTTTTCGTCCCTGAAAAGGAATGAAGCCGAAAGTTGTTTAACAAATCAACTCAACTTTCATTATTTTCATTACGGCTTAAGTTCTTCAACTTTTCAGTTTCTAAGAACTTTTCAAATTTTTCAAAAATTTGGCTAACACCCTAAATTTTCGAAAAATTTCGCCATAACCTCCTCTGCACCGGGAGCTTCGGGATATTTAAAATAGCCTCCCATGGCCCTCACCAATCCAAAAAGAAAAAGAAACAGCCAAGCGGCTAGCCAATCAGTTCATAAAAACATCAAAACCCCAAGAAATACCATAAACATGTACCTATTTGTCGGGCAAACAATTTTATTCTTCTGCTCTAGCCTCTTTGCTATGACTTGTTCAATGTAAGTACATGTATATGCATGCAAATGCGACTAATTTTCAATACAATTCAATATTTGATCAATTGGGCTAAAGGTTCAACATTCAATTAATCAAAACAATAATCAAACAACACAACCAGCAATCAATTAGCGAATTAGCTTTTCAAATTCATAATTTTGGTACATAGTCAAAAATCGCATTTTTGGTGCCAAATCACAACAATAGGCCCTATCTATTTGGTTCTCACACCAGTCAATTGGAAATATATAGAAATCCCACTTTCGAAACTCGAATATAAATTCTTATGGTGTACGTACTATAGCGATCATCAGAACCATCTCTGGGCGACTAGAGTGTGATTCTATATCTATCTAGTATATTAAAACTTCAAATACACGCGGATTAGACGTATACGCAAAATCTTTATATACTGGATTGTCCAAATTCAATATAAAATAAATAATAAAATACGAATAATTGATTTAAATTTTCAAAACAAAAATTGTTTTCATTTTAAAAATATACTCTTCACACTCGTTCTAGGATACTACTGATCCTATCTCTAACGAGTCATTCCCATTGGATATTACTAATCCAATCTCTGATGAATTATTTCGTTTGGTTCTAACATGTCTTGTTCTCTGAGCTTTGTAAACCAAAGCTCTGATACCACGATGTGACGACCGGGAATTCCGCTCGATCCGAATCAGTGGCTAAACCGACCAAGACCGTTCGAAACCCCTGATTGTTTTGAGGACAAGACAAATTCGAACGCAAACAGAAGAACATTTCATTGCTTCTTACAACAATTCCATCAGAATACAAGAATATTACAGAGTATGAATAAATATTACATAGAAAATATCATAGATTTAAATTACATTTAAATACATCGCAGCGGAAAATAATACAAAACACAACTAGAAGTAATACACGGATACAGAGCTTTCCGAGTATCGTTCTAGCTGTAAATCAGGATCCTGTAAATATAAATCTGCAAAACCAAAACTACTAGCTGCCCATGTCAAAATAAGGGCACCCAGAGTTTAGGTTAAAACAATAAACTCCAAGTCAGTCATGTGACTGGTGTGAGAGCTAAAACAGTTATTAATTTTTATTTTAAAGTTAGGTAAATCAAGGGACCACGCCGTATAACACGGAACGGGTTTCCTCCTAAGAACACAAGTGCATAAAACAAAAGCACAATGCTAAATAAAGAAAAATGAAGCTATTATAATACCCAGGTCCCATCACACAATGCAAAACAAGCCGGAGGATAGGGTTTTACCTTATAATAGGCAAAGAATGCTTGATACGCTAAATTTCATCTTTTATTATTACTATAAGTGTAAAGTGTCAAAACAATTTCAATCAGAAGTATTAATCATAGACGGCATGGGTACCATATATCATGTCGTCGATACTAGGCTCTACAATCAAAACCGCACATGTCACGTATTGGAAGTTGGAATTCCATCTGTGAACCGAGGCAAAAGATAGTCCTCACCGAATTCGAGACGCTCTAGCCCGTGTCTCAGGATCAGAGCTCGAGTGACCCTTGGATCGTCAGGGCCGGTCCACCGATGTGGATTAAAATGCCTGAACATTGCATTTCCCCACTCTTTGGGGTGTCATTGAGTCCACTGACTCCATCGGTCCAGGATAGACCGATATATCCGAGGCGCCTCGCAACAGCAACAACCACATAAGTCAAATTCGTTAGGGCGTGTAAAACCAATGACACCACTTCTAGCTAGAAGGAAACGCATGCCCTCCCTGTTGTCCTCTCCCGTTTCTGGTTCACAACCGGGGTGTGAGGCTCGCGAATCAACTTTACACAAAGCTATGCCACACAGGCCATGCTTTGATCATCAACCACAAGACTCTGCTTTTCAACAAAAGCCTTGATCATTTGCTACTTAGGCATGCCACACAGGCAATTCACTCCATGCGATTGATATCCATCAATGTATAACCCCTGAGCTCGTACGTCTCAGAGAAGGGCGTTAAGCAAGAGAATAAATTCTCCGCCGCCAAACAGATATATATTTAATAGAAATCAACCACACAGAATAAAATCCATTGTCAGACACACAGTCCATTTACAAGTTAGTTCTGAGTCTGAACGAAACCGGAGGCACCTAGTACCCCGCATATCCATCGATCTCCAAGTACGTCTAGACGATCATTAACTGATTCCCTCCTCTTGGGTGAACGGCCCAATCAAGATCATCAGTAATCACCCAAACTACGTGAAGACCTCCGGTCTTCGACCACCGTCATCATCCTCGACACCACGTCGAATCAGCTATTCATAATGGGAAAAACCCGGTCTTCCTGAATAACTCGCGTATATAATAAACAAGTGTTACACAAACACAACATATGCCTCATTCCCATTCAGAATATTCTTTTATTCAAATATTCTTATACTTTGGGAAAGGTTCCCATTAATTTTACCAAAGATAAATTCTTTAAATTTATTCTTTAATCTTCTTTTGAATATCAATTCAAACTAGTCGGGATTAGCGAACCACACCGAAGTAATCATTTATTTTATTTCCCAATCCCAACATATTCATCCCATGAAGTAAAACTAGTCATACTTCATATCTAACACCACGATGTTATCGGTAAATTCAATTACCATTTCACGTTCAAATCTAATTAAAGATTTAACTATCGCCTGGAGCAAAACTGGTGATACTCCATTCTTGATCACTTCAATCTAATTAAAGATTCATTAAAACCCCACTTAGTTTTAATCTTCACAGAAATCAATATCCTGTCTTTAACTGGGTTAAAGAACCAATGTCATCTAAAACACGGTTCACGAAAACCCCAAAATCACATTCATTAATTATCGGGTTAAAGAACAAGTGTTATTTAAAACAATGTTCACGCTAAACCCAAAAATCAATTCAAATTCAATTCCAATTAAATACCATTTAATTGGTATACTTCATTAAATCTAAATAAAAATATTTAATCTTTTTCTCAACTGGGTTTAAGAACAGTGTTAATGAAGACACCATTCACGACAAACCCAAATCACATTTGATATTAAATACAAGGCTCTGAATAGAAAATATATCAGCTTATATTCAATATCAAATTCTACGACCAAAAAATATCGTATTGGAAATAACGATATAAATATATCTTTCAAATTCCCATAACAATATATGTATCATCACGAAATCCAACATCGAAATATTCCGAAGACAATTTCGATTCAAATCCATTCCAATTCAATTATTGGAAATCCTGGTTATTTTCAAAACCATTTCAAATCCACTTTATTTATTTCAAAAATCAATGGTTTATTTCAAAAATAAATGGTTTATAATTCTAGTTCAAAACTAGTTCATTTCGATAAAAATCTATTTTTATCTTTTCAAATTTGGGATTTTTCATCTCAATTCTTCACAAATCATTTCTTATGATTTTACATAAATTATTGATATTTTCAATAATTTTATCAAGGCCCGTACAGTCGATTTCCATCAACGGCCAACGAACTGCACTTACAACGACCTTTTCCAAATTTGATTTGGACATGATTCCTAATCCAACCGTTAGATTTCCAATTTCTAATATTCCTTAGAAAGCTCGTTTCGATACGAACCCAACGGTTCAAGTTTTAGGAGAATCCGACGGTCGGATCTCCCATAATGTCCACCTGAAGTCAATGGTCGAAATTCACGAACTGCCGCAGCACGGCGCGTTCTATTCAGGCCATTATATTATATGTATAATACATATATAATATATACTTTGTCGATTTCCTTTAAAAACGAATTTTATAAATCGTTTTAAATTCGTTTTCAAAACGATTTCAACTTCATATTAAATTTCGAATCAAAATTGAATATTCCACATCGTCGATATACAAATGATAATATTTTCAAAACGTTAAATTTTGAAATCACTTTCTTTTATATATTCATTATAAAAATGAATAAAATCGATATAAATAACGTTCACATCTAAATGGCGCATATCTAACCAACACGGCTTTATATATTTCAATAACTTCATTATTCTATTCAACAAATGAATATTTTCTTCAACACATGAATATTTATTTTTCTATTTTCCAAATTGGAATGCGGCACAATCAATTACCATATAACGTTAATTATATGGATTGCCTACAACACATGTATATAACAGCAACGATAAATAATCAACCATCATCCAGAGTGCACCATACAACTGCATAAGCATTAAATATAAATAATTAACGCTTACGCAGTCTGTCAACCCATCGAATGACATACAACTAAACAATCGGGATTAGTGTACGTCAAATATCATCCCAATACCCGTGTGGGGTTTCAAATCAACTACACAGATTTTTATTTGTGCAGTTGGGCAATGTGCAAAATTTATCGTCCCAATCAATATCAGTCAAATTAGTGTATATAAACAAATCGTCCGATTTGTTTATTACTATTTATTTTATACACAGGTTAAAAATCATATTTTTAACTATAAAATATTCTCCACTATAAAATATTTTATTTCATTCCACATCACACAATCAAATTTCACAACACAATAACCAAACAAACAAGTCATCCATGGTCTGTGGACGACGGGTGTCGGGTGCTACTAAACACCGTCTACATCCTAGTATATATTTCAAACTAGAAATAAATTAAAGGTGAGGAGTTCTCACCTAGAAGCTAAACCAAATGTCGCGACTCTTCATATGAAGAAAATCTTTGTCGCGTTTTCAGCGAGATCTGTTTCACGAAATTTATATTAAAAATCACATTTTAATATTGCTACTCACATAATGAAATTGTATTTCTATACCGCTACTTTCAAAATGAAAATTTAATTAAATTTTTTTCTTCTATTAAAACTCAAATCCCTTTTAACGAAAAAAATCTAATCTTTTCATGTATATAAAAATCTCATCTTTCTTTTATGAAAAATCATATTTTTAGCTCGCTAACTTATATATAAGAATTATATCTTTTCCTCTCTACATATATAAAAATCATATATTTTTACAATGGTCCTTTCTATATAAAAATTATATTTTTATATCTCTACTTCTTATGTAAAGATCGAATTTTTATCGCTACTTCTCATATATGAAAATCTATGTTTTATCGCTACTTCTCATATATGAAAATCTATGTTTTATAAAAACATATCCTATATATATTTTATAAAACATATTTTAAACAATGCTATTTTTATTATAAAGTTATTTCTATAAAAATTCATACTTTTAAAACAAAGATATTTAATTTCAAAACAATGCTTATATAAATAAATTATAGGTTTTTAAACAATATTATTTTAAATTAATTTTAGATTTTTTAATAAAAAACTATGCTTTTTATATTCAAAATAACCTTTCACTGTCTTATTCACCTTCTTCCAAAAAAAGAGAGACGTGCCTGAAACCTATCTGCTCCTTTAGGGTTTGCCACGCCAGCACCACCAGTTGATCGGACCGGAATCCGATGCCCTCACCCCGTGCGCCGTGACCTGCGCTTCCCGCGCCAGTGATGGCGTTAACCACGGTGACCCCGAGCTCCATAAAAACCGTGCGAACTAACAACCTTCGAGCCCCAAATACACACGAACGAGGAAGCTGCTCATCATCATGACCGTTGAACGTGATGATCTCGAAGTCCTCTTTGATTTTGTTTTATAAGTTTTACAAATTATTTTGTATATGGAAAGAATTTAAGGATCGAAATCCGGAAGTTTTTGATCGTCGAAAGCTTAGGTTGGCGGCTTACGTTGTTGTGGGGAGCTAGGGTTAGGAAATTCTTATTTATATATATTATAATATAAAATAATATTTTAATTTTCAATTGCTTTGAAATGGCTCCGAACACCAAATTAACTCCAATTCAAACCCAACGACTATCGCCACTACCTAATTACACTCATTCTGAACACAATGGAATATGTTTCAAAACCCAATTCGGTAGCTACGATCAGTTTTCATCAAAATTAAAATATAAATAATTATATATTCAATTTAAACGTACATTTCAATTCATTGGGGTCACATACGGACTCTAAAAATTCCCAAAAAATATTTT
>JASFAX010003170.1:0-43360 GCA_030737875.1 Allium sativum
GAATATACATTTACTCTTTGGCTAAAACTACAACCCACTAGTTGGGTTTTTTAAACACAATTTGCATGAATCAGAACACATTATTATTGTAACTTTGTTTTGGAGGAAACAACTATTCCGTGGTATTATTTTAAGGAATTTTAGATTAACCATGTGTCTAGACTTTCTATCTTCCAAGAATAAAAACAATTCTTAAAACTGTAGTCAATAAGAATGTGGTGGAAAATATTTCTCATAAGTAAATTTTATTTAATCATTTAAATTTGTTTTTAGTGTCTATCACTACTAAGTTCGCAATAATTAAAATAATTATGATAAAATCAAATAACAATATCATAGTATTCAGAAAACTATGTAGTAATTTTGCATATTGAGATATTTTTTATTTGATACATACATAATGAATAGTTGCATGCAATGCATAAATAAATTTACACATGCTAAATTTGAAATTAATACGACTGTTAGCCAAAAATTTGCATAGCATCCCCGAATGATAGATTTTGAAGAGATAATAATTTTGTGGTGTAGAATTGATCTATGAACAATAAATCCATAAGAAAAATGTTAAATTTGAAGAAGAAAAGTAAGAAAAGCAGAAGTAGCCAATTTTATAGCGATTTACTATAACTATCTTTACTCTGTCGTATGATTCACTCTTAGATATGTTGTTTATACAAATACAATTCGAGATTCAAACCCAAAATGGTAATGACAAAGTCTTTCCTAGATATGAATTAACAAAGATCAAAAATTCTTTTTACTATTGTACATAGGGTTGTTATGGTAACAGTAAATTTACCATTACCATAACATTACCAATCGATAGGTAACCATTTTTGATTGAAATCGGTATACCAATTAAAACGGTATGGTTACGGTAAATTTACTATTTTTAACGGTAAATTATCGGTCAAATTTCTTCAATACCATCAGTAAAACATATGTATATTTATCTGATATGATTTATTACATGCATTTAGAACCAAATAAATGATCATATTTAGTTCAATAATCAAGTAAAATAATTCTAAGTACACTTATTTTTTTTCATTTATGTTTTTAATTAATTAACATTACATGTAGCATAATAAAGATGTACTATGTACAAAAAAAAAATCAAGATACATACTTGATTGACAAACGGTAATTTACCATCACCAGTGTAACGATTACCAGATTATCGGTATATCAGTCTTCGGAACATCAGTCTATCGGTAATGGTAAACAATTTTGGCTTACCAGTAAAAACAGTACGGTAACAGTATTTGACAAATGGTAACGGTAACCATTGTTTCAAATCTCGCAAATATCGCTCGAGTTCTCCTTCGAGATCTCGTTTTGGGCTCCTTTCGAAACGAAACAGCAAATATTAATCACTCTAAATCTCCTTTCGAATATATCACCTGAGATATTGCAGTATCGAATGATATATCGACCAAGACGAAATACTGGAATATCGTCTGAGATCTTAGTTTTTTGGTTAAAATTTAAATCTGTGCTTGAACTAGAACAATAATTAAAAAACTCAAATCCAGCCATGATAATCTTTTGTTATTTTACATTTTGTATGTTAAATGATCATATTGTATGTTCAAATATGTTCTACAATGCTTATGATTTTCATATTCGTCTTTTTTACACACATACTACTTATAAAATTATGTATTTTATGGTCTATTTATGCTGAACCTTTTTAATGTTTAATGTCTAACAATATTTCTGTTTTAAGCATATTACGATTTAGAGTATGAGTGGTCTTTCGCAAAATAAAGAATAAAAAGTTATTTTGCAATTCAAGTTTAAGTTACTATGTTTTTAATAGCTTTCATAAAAATCATTTTGTAAAAATATCACTTTTAACATATCATGTACGCCGAGATTGTTCTGATATAAACTTAAGACCGGAGATGAACTCCCAAGTTAGACTTATCTCGTCCGAGATCTCCCCCTATACGAGATCAAGTCTGTAAAATCCCCAAGGCGAAATGCAACCGATATCCGAGATTTAAAACCTTGACGGTAATTATTACCATAACAACCCTAATTGTACATAGCTTCCTATTTAGTGTCAAAGTAAGTTTGAATTGGGCTTTTGGCTCATCAGATCATAATAAAACTTGTTCAAAATCTAAAGTCAAGACACTAGGAGTAAACTTGACCAATCCTAGATTTTTGATGGATCAGTATCGATCCATATATGGATTGGTACTACTGTGCAGCCTTGGTCTAATTCTTGTGTTTCTTCTATATTCCTAGGGTCTTGATGCTTCTTTTCTCGAATCAATCTTCCTTTAATACTTCAAAGCTTGTTTTTTCATACATCCATTTAAAATATTTGCTTCATGGAAGGATTCTATTCCGTTCTACAGACTTTCCCAAATTTCTCTAATCTCTTCCCTGATTCGATATCGTCACCGTCATTTTGAACTGGAGAAACATGAGAATATTATCGATCCATGGAGTTAGCCATTTCTCCTTCTTTTCCCATCAACTTTCATGCTTGATTGTGTTCATTTTTCTAATCCATTACTTCATCATGTTAGTTAAATTCCATTGGACTATCGCTTGTGAAAAATACCGGATAACAATTGTTTTCTCAAGTACATTTCAATATAAAGCATGCTATTAAACGATATACTTGACCAAATCCGAATTTGTATCGATATTTTCATTGCTAAAACTGCTTTCATGCTAACTTTGTTGCCTCCTAAGTCCGAGACAGTGAACTTCAAATTGTTTGAAGAAGAAGATGCATTCTATCATGATGTTTGGCATAGTTATCAAGGCGCGCGCTTAGGCGCGTCTAAACGCAAAAAAGCCCAAGGCTTGCGCCTTTTTGCAATTTGAGGCACTTTATTTTGCTAAATTCAAAATTTTGTGTATAAATAGTTAAATAAATTTTTTAATTATTCAGTAAATTATAAAATATGGTTTAAAATTTAAATTTTATCAATAAAATATGTAGGTAATTGGATGAATTATAAAATATGGTTTAAAAATTAATTTGTAGTTAGTAAAATAACAGATCAAACTCATATAAAAGGCTCACAAAAAAGCCCCAGGCTCAATGCTTGCGCCTTAACGCCTTGACTACTATGATTGCCTGGTGGGTAGGAGAAATTTCAAAGGTTCTTGATGGTTCAAAATACTTGGTTCTTGAACATGGGCTTGGTGATTTGAGACATTATCATGAGCGGATCAATGGAGAATGGAAGCGTGCTTCTTAAGTATAATGTTCGTTCTTTTCCATCTAAGGTTATCTGAATATACATTGATTAAAACTAAAGCCCAACAGTTGGATTTGTAAATCACAATTTGCATGAATCAGAACACATAATATTAAATATATTTTCAATTTTTGATATTTTCAAAAGTGAAAAATAGGCGTAAGGATAAATTTTGGAAAAAATATAGGTTGAAGCATATCAAGTTTGTTTTTAGGTTGAATGATAAACTTTGGAAAATATTAGACTGAAGGACAGTGTTAAATATAACTAGCATTTTGTACAGTGTAAAATTGAATATAATGCTAATGTAGCTAACATTTCGGTATAGTGGAAAAACTGAATATAATGCTAGTTGTATTTAACATTTTTCTTCAGTCTACTTTTTTTTTTTCAAAGTTTGTCCTTCAGTCTAAAAATTAAACTTGATGTCCTTCAACCTAATTTTTTTTGCCAAAGTTTGTCATTCTCCCTAATTACCTCTTTTCAAAAATTATGACAAAGTTATTGTCCTTGCATTGTACAACACGTTTTTAGAAAATATGCCATTGTTTGATCCTTTCAAAAATCATGGCAAAGTTATTTGGTATAGTTTGAGAAAAGAGAAGATGACAATTATATTTTGATAAAAGATAACATGATTGTTGATGCTTGGTTATATGCTATTGAACATTATTGTAATTTTTTTGGAGGAAACAACTATCTATTGTTATTGTTTCAATTTTTTAAATTAATGTGCATCTAGACCCTCCATCTTTCAAAAGTATAATCAATTCTTAAAACCATAGTAAATCAAAATGGAGTGGAAAAGAAATCACTCATCTTCAGTTAAACCATATTTCACCGTTTCAGAAGAGATTTATCCTGACAATTTATGACATAAATACCAGGATGCATTCATATATGAGATTATAATTACATAGCATGTGGAATGTGTTGTAAACTAAATTAAAGTTATGGTAAAATGCACGCACAATTGTCTAGAATGGTGTAAGCCATCAAGCTTAAGATGTTGTTGCTAGAGGTATTGGATTTGAATTCTTACATATACGCTAATCATGTTTCGAAATCAAATCATGTTTTCTAATAGAATGACCAAATCATCATTAGCACTTTATATTTTTCCCCTTTAATTTTTCTAATTTATCCATCTTTCTCCTTTTGCGTTGTTTTTTTAATTGTTTGCGCATGTGTGCAATCGTGTGTGCATTTGCATGTGCCTATGTTTGTGTGTGCGTGCATGCGAGTGTGTGTATATATATAGATAGATAAATTTAAAAACATTATTGTATGTAATTATCAAATGTGATTATAAGTTAACTGACTGGACTCTAATAATAAAGGATATCAAAAGTTAATTATTTGACATCAGTGGTTATGTTTGGAGAATTGAAGTGGTATCAAGTTTTAAGGGTGTTTTGATGCTTTCGGTGGAATTTATGTGAGGTTTAGTTTTGATTGTTATGTTTTTTTTCCCTTTACAAATCTCTAGGTTGATATGGACTTCTCTAATTTTCAAGAGTGTTTGGGCGAATGATGAGTTTTGGTTAATAATGATGTACATTAAATAAATGTTCTAGAAAAGTTTCATTTAAAATCAGTAATAAATTACCCTTTTTTACTTGTATGACTACAAAAACAATCAATTTTGTCTATAATTATTGATCATATAGATAGGACTTCTTGGAAAACACATAACTAATCATCATTTAGAAGTGCGGTGAATAGAAGTTGAAATTCCTGGATGGAATCATGTTTTCATGCCTAAAGTATCGGAACACGTAAGACTTTATATGTATAGATAGTACCAGGATTCTTAACGTTACTTATATTTACGCTTCCAGTTGGATACATTTGGATATGGGTCTTACCAAAATCTTTGGTTGTAAATTTGTAATCCAATCATAATTTATGCACTCATACTCAAATAATTATCTCTGTTTTATAAACCAATGTTTTTCCTATATGTTTCTAATTCATCCAACGTCTTTTTTCCTCTTAGATTCTTTAACGTTTTCTTTTCAGTTATATTGTAATTTGTAAGTACATAGATCTTGATCAAATCTGAAACTAGATATAACAATCACTTTTTGATTACAAATGCTCAAAGCAAACACTAGTCACGAACAATGAATCTTTGACATAGGCTATAATTTTTTATTAAAAAAATATAAGCAACTTAGGATTTTGATTTTCTTTTTAGTTTTTTTGGAATTTTGCAAAATTTGAGGTTTAGATAATTCTTGATGGAATTGGGGTGAGTGATGCAATTTTCTTTTTCTTTAGATGAGAGATGGATTTTGATCATTAGTATCCAGTTGCAAATAAAGTAATTTGGGAATAACATCATTTCAGACCATCAATAGATTTCATTTTTGCTCTTTTACGAACCCAAAATTATCAAACTTTGTGCCATTTTACAGACGTGCTTAATGAATTTTGCCTATAACTGGTGATGTTCAATTTCTGGCCGGGTAGTAGGATTGTTAATTCTGTCAGTCTAGTAGTCATTATTTTGAGGTCCAATTAAAAAAACGAGGTTAAAGAAAAGGTTCATCCAAAACAATCATTATAATTGGTTGGAAGTCAATTATTATAATAACTGGATTACAAATGCTCGAGTGTAATTCATGAACGAGTATGCCATTTTAGTCGTGAAGTTGGAAAGATGATGCACATGTGAGTCATTTTTAAGCATAGTAGTTAAGGCACAAGGCTTGAGCCCTGGGCTTTTTTGTGTGACTTTTATACAAGTGTGAGCTTTTTTGCTAAAAAAAAAATCTGTACTACAAAATGCTACTAAACATAATAAATTTAGTGATTAAAAAACATAGATTAGTAGATACGAAGTCACAAATGCAATTTCGGAACTAAAACGATTACAAACTCAATAAATTTAACTATTTAAAAGTTAAATCATAACTCTTTAAGCTTCAAAATTAAAACATAATTCAATAAAGTTTAAAATATATCTAAATTTTAATTTTAAATTTAAAACATAACTCAGTAAATTAACTAAGAAGTTTAGATTAAAGTTTAAACCTTTAAACTAAATAATTTAAATGAAAAACAGTCGAAAAAAAATCAAAAAACTGCTGCTGATATTTTGAATACACACACACCCCCCGATGGTGGCAACAGCGACAGTTTATTTAGTGTCAAACGCATTAAAGAGAAAGGGAAAAACCCTAAAAATCAAACAAAACTGTTCGAATTTGAGAGCTGAGAGTTGGATCGAGTCCAAACGAAAGTGGGCTTGGCATAAAATTAATTATTTCTCGAGGTGCGCTTATTTGAGCCTCAGCGCCTCGAGAAAAAGCGCCAAAGGCGCGCTTTATTTGCGCCTCAGTTAGCCGAGGCGCCTCGAAGGCCAGCGAGGCGCAAAGGCTGAGCCTTAGGCATACGCCTTAACAACTATGTTTCTAAGGCTATCACAGGCACAGCAATGTTGCTTGGAAAAAGTTCTCGTACGTATAGTTGGGTATTTGTTTATAATCTACTGTTTTGGGAAATATTTATCTATTTGTTCTTCGAAAGCGTAGTAAGTAAAGTTGGAAAGAAATGTGTTCCACTGATGTTTAACTTAGTATACCACTGATGTTCAACTTGGTACACTGAAAATGGGTTAACATAACCGCTGCATTACAAATTCTATGATGCTTTGTAAATTCATGACTGTTTGAAACAGTAACTGCTTAAGAGTGCGGTGAAAAAAATGTGAAGTTGAATTTTTTTTATTTAAAAAAAAAACTTTTTACAAGGTCTAGTCATATAGTTTATTGTTTGGAAGACCATTGTTGTAACTGTTGACCAAGTTTGAAATCATTGTGTGGAAGAAGAAAATCTATCTATGAAATTCAAAGGCAAAATCATTTCTGGAAGAAAACTGTTCAATAAAACATATTACATAGTGTACAGCTTACCTGGAGAGTGCATCCAGCTGTTCAATAAAATGTTCCTAACCGTTGGACAAAGTTGCGTCTGCCGGGAGTCGAACCCGGATCTATTGCTTGGAAGGCAATTATCCTAACCGTTGGACTACAAACGCTTGGATGCTACATTTGTATGACTTTCATCCATTAAAACTCATTTTTTAAATTTACAATGTATTTATGTTGATGCTGGAGTATTATTGACCTGGTAGGAATCCAACTTCTTATTATTATTTTTGAATTATGCTCAGTAGCTCAATTTTTATTTATTAAAAAACAACTATCCTAACCGTTTGACCACAAATGCTATGATGTTGAGTCCAACGGTTTTGTTATAGACAAGTAGCTTTACCTTAATGGTTCGACCACAAGTGCAGTATGTTAATTTAGAGGTGGAAGAAAATATTTCCACACAATGCAAATTGGGTCTCCGCTTGAAAGAAAACTATTTGCATTAGGCATATAATATTCGTCTTCGTTTTTGTTTCCTCTTGAAGTTTTAATTTTGTATGTATAACTTTTTCTATTGGGTATGTAATTTATCCTTTAGTTTCAAAGGAGCAATTTTTTTAATGGATGCTAATGAAAATATGTCCGTGGGTAGTAAAACATGGGCCTTTTGCTGGATATTCAATTTGGCTGCTATACTTGCAGTCTCAATTATTGTTATTTTGTGAAAAATTTGTTTTGCTATTTGTGGACAAGATTTACCCATCCTACTAAATCCTGAAGTTATAAAAGTCGCAATCAATACCTATAGCTCAACACAGCACATGCATGGGAAGATCCAACAAATTTAGCTTCTATTTTGAGGATGACACATGAATATGATTAATATTTTGATATTGAACTATGCCCCCCTTCGGTTCCATTTGTAGTTTACTCTTCATTTTCCTTTTTTCTTTCTCTTTCTTATTGAAGTTGCTTTAAATTGTGGTGTTATTGCACACTTGATGCTACTTGATTTTGACATTAGTGTTTTTATTTATAATGAATTTGGTTAGTTGCTTACTGTAATCACACTTCTTTTTTCTCCAGAGAAAATTAAATTTGGAGTTTAAAATAGATCATGTGGAGCCTGGTTCTCTGGAACAATTATCGGGTTTAGCAATAATGATATCACTGTAAAGTACCATGACTTGAAAAACAACAATGATACGGATTTTTTGCTGAAACTGTTGATGTATCACATAAGGCTGCGTCATCCTAAGTCCGTGCCCTCCTAAGTCTCTGGCAGTCAACTTTAAATTATTTGAAGAAGAAGAAGATGATGCATTTCTATAATGATGCCTAGGGAGAAAGAGAAAAAGGTTCTAGATGGTTCAAAATACTTGGTTTATTTATACTCATGGAAGGAAGAGACCGAATATGGGCTTGGTGATTTGAGACATCATCATGGGTGGATCAATGGAGAACGGAGGCGTGCTTCCCACGTATAATGTTCGTTCTTCTCCGTCGATGGTAATATGAATTTACATATTCTTTTTGGCTAAAAGTAAATGCCACTAGTTGGGTTTCTAAAACACAATTTGCATGAATTAGAACACATAATACAAAAGATAGCTTCAGAATCATGGGAAAGTTACCGTCCTTGCAATGTACAACACATCGTTATAAAATTTGCTATAGTTTGATCCTTTCAAAAATCATTGCAAAGCTATTTGGTGTAGTTTGAGCAAATAGAACATGACAATCATATTTTGAGAAAAGATAACTTGATTGTTGATGCTTAGTTATATGCTATTGAACATTGTTGTAAATTTTTTGAAGGAAGCAACTATCTGATGTTATCGGTTCGAAGAATTTTGAATTTATACGCATCTAGACCCTTCCAAAAACAGAATCTATTCTTAAAACCGTAGTAACCGTAATGGAGTGGAAAAGAAATCCCCTGTCTTGAATTGAACCATATTTCACTGTTTCAAAAAAGATTTATCCTGATAATTTATGGTATAAATTGTAGGATGCATTTGTATACGAGATTATGAGTACATAAAACGATGCACATAGTCAACTAAAATAATATTACGATGAAGTGCACACAATTGCTTAGAATGTGGAAAGCTATCCGACTTAAGATTCTGCTAGGGAAATTGGGTTTGGATTCTTTCATATGTGACAACACCATGGTTTAAAAAACGAATCGTATTTTCTAATGGCATGACAAAATCATCATTAGCACTTCTTACCAAAATTGATGCCCCCTCTTATTTTTCTAATTTATCCTTCATCTTTCTCCTATTGCATTGTTTTTTAAATTGTTTGTGTGTGCATATAGTGTATAAACCAAGGTTTCAAATCTCGGATTCTGATGAAAATCTTGAGTTCATATCTCGGCTAAAATGGGGGAGATTTAAAACACTTCTAACTAAAAACACTGTCAGTCTCGGATTTCTATCTCGGGCGAGATGAGCGAGATTTAAAATTATGGTATAAGTACACATCCCACATATTTAAAAACATAATTGTATATTCTTATCAATTTCGATTATAATTGAACTCTAAATACAAAGGGCATCGAAAGTTGATTATGACGTTAGTTGTAATATTTAAGTGTGTTTCGATGCTTTTGGTGGGATTTGTGGGATGGTAAGTTTTGATTATTATGTTTTTTCCTTTACAAATCTCTAGGTAGATGTGAACTTCTCTAATTTTCAGGAGTGTTCGGATGAATGATGGGTTTTGACTTTTGATCAATATCGATGGCACATCAAATAAATATTGTAGAAAAATTTCATTTAGATTGATAAATTACAGTTTTTTACTTGTATTAACCACCAAAACAATCAGCTTTGTCTACAATGAAAACACATAACTAATCATCATCTAGAAGTGCGTAAATAAAAGCTAAATTAAAATTCCTGGTTGGAATCATATTTTTATGCTTAAAAACTACAACATGTGAGATGTTTGATATAAAACAGTGTTCTCCTTGAGTTTCATTTGTAGTTTACTTTTCAATTTCTTTTTTCTCCTTCTTGCTGAAGGTGCTCTAAATTGTGATGTCATTGCACGCTTGATGCCACTTGATTTCGACATCAGTGTTTATTTATATGATGAATTTGGTTAGCTACTTACCACAGTCAAACTTCTTTTTTCTCCAGATAGAAATAATGTGAGTTTAAAATAGATCATGTGGAAGTTGTCAATGATGATGAAGGATTTTTGTGGAGCCTGATTCTCTGGAACAGTCTTTGGGTTTAGCAATAACGATTCCACTCGGTACCATGGCCTTAAAAAAAAAGGACAATGATATGGATTTTTTTTGATGAAACTATTGATGTATTTCACATAAGGCTGTGTCATGCTAAGTCTAGGGCAGTCAACTTTAACTTGCTCGAAGAAGAAGATGCATTCTGTAATGATGCCTGGTGAGTAGGATAGATTTCAATCTCAATGGTTCAAAGTACTTGGTTTCCTTCAACCATGGGAGGAAGAGACTGAATATGGGCATGGTGATTTGAGACATTATCATGAGTGGATCAATGGAGAATGGAGTCGTGCTTCCCAGGTATAATATTCGTTCTTCTCCGCCAAAGCTTATTTGAATATGCATCTTCCCTTTGACAAAAACTAAGGTCACTAGTTGGGTTTTTGAAACCGAATTTGTATGAATTAGAACACACAATGTGGAAGATATTTTCAAAAATCATGGCAAAGTTACTATCCTTACGATATACAAGATTTCATTAGAAAATATGCTATTGTTTGATCGTTTCATATCATGGCAAAATTATTTGGTATAGTTTGAGGAATGGGAATATGACAATCATATTCTGAAAAAGGATAACATGATCGTTGATGCTTAGTGTATGTTGTTGAGCATTATTGTAACTTTTTTGGTGGACAAAACTATCTGATGTCATTGTTTCAAAGAATTTTAATTTAATATGCATCTAGGCCCTCTACCTTCCAAAGATATAATCAATTCTTAAAACCGCAGTAAATTGAATTGGAGTGGGAAAAAAATCCCTCTGTCTTTTGAGCCATATTTCACTGTTTCAAAAGAGATAACACGATGAATGGTAGTCAACTAAATAATATTATGATGAAGTGCACACAATTGCTTAGAATGTGGCAAGCTATTTGGCTTAAGATGTGGGTTTGAACCCTTGCATTTGTGACGACCATTTTTAAAAAAACAAATCATATTTTCTAATGGCGTGACCAAACATCATCATCGCTTTATCAATATGGATGCCCCCTCCTTTGATTTTTTCTAATTTATCTTTCATCTTCCTCTCATTGCATTGTTTTTTTAAATTGTGTGTGTGCGTATAGTGTGTACGTACATACCCCCTATTTAAAAACATAATCGTATATTATTATCAATTCCATTACAAGCAAACAAATTGAACTTTAATTCTTTAAATATGGACGTTGAAAAATCATTATTTGACATCAATTAATAATTTTTGGAAATTTGAAGTAGTATCAAGTTTTAAGGATGTTTTGATGCTTTTGGTGGAATTTATGGGAGGATAAGTTTTGATTATCATGTTTTTTTACTTTATATATCTCTAGGTTGATGTGGATTTCTCTACTTTCCGAGAGTATTTGGTTGTATGATGGGTTTTGATTAATATTGAAGGCATTTTAAATAAATATTCTAGAAAAATTTCATTTAAAATCATTAATAAATTTCAATTTTTACTTGTATAACTACCAAAACAATCAGCTTTGTCTACAATCATTGATGATATAGATAGCGACGATTCCTTGAAAACACATAACTAATCGCCATCTAGAAGTGTGGTAAATAAAAGTTGAGTTAAACTTCCTAGATGGAGCCATGTTCTCATGCTTAAAAAATCGCAACACATAAGATGTTATATGTGTAGAGTATCGGGATTCTTAACATTAGTAATATTTCCGCTTTCAATTGGATACATATTGTGGTCTTACCAAAATCTTTAGTTGTTATCAAATCATATTTTATAAACTCGTCGTCAGATAATGATTATCCCTTTTTCATAAACCAATGTTTTTCTTATATGTTTCTTGTTCATTCGGCGTCTTTTTTCGTCCTACTTAGATTCTCTAGCATTTCTTTTTCACTTATATTTGAAGTACATAAATCATGATCAAATTTGAAACTGGATGTATGCACTTTTGATTACAAATACTAGAACCAAGCATTAATCACGAAAACTTGTCGTCAGATAATGATTATCCCTTTTTCATAAACCAGTGTTTTTCTTATATGTTTCTAGTTCATTCGACGTCTTTTTTCCTCCTACTTAGATTCTCTCCCTATTTTCCACTTCTTTTTCACTTATGTTTGAATCATGATCAAATTTGAAACTGGATGTATGACACTTTTGATTACAAATACACGAACCAAGCATTAATCACGGACAATGAAGACAAAATGAATCTTCGACGTAAGCTGTATTTTTTTTTGGAAAAATTAAAGGAAATTAGGATTTTGAGTACGTTTCAGTATAATTTTTACAATGATATATTCATTTTCCAAATTTTTTCTTTTTGGAAATTTTGCAAAATTTGAAAGTAGACCTGGGTTTTGACAAGTGTTGATGGAGTTAGGATGAACGATGCCTCTTTTTTCTTTTGATGAGAGATTTATTTTGATCAAATAGCATCATTTCAGAATTCAGATAGTCAATAAATATATAACACTCACTTTTTGATTACAAATACACGAACCAAGCATTGATAACGAACAATGAAGACAAAATGAATCTTCGACATAAGCTGGGTTTTTTTTTTTAATTTTATTTTTGTTGGGAAAATTAAAGGAAATTAGGATTTTGAGTATCTTTCAGTATACTTTTTAGAATGATATATTTATTTTCAGTAGACCTGGGTTTTGACAAGTTTTGATGGAGTTAGGATGAATGATGCCTCTTTTTTCTTTTGATGAGAGATTTATTTTGATCAAATAGCATCATTTCAGATAATAGATTTCATTTATGCTCTTTTAGGAACCCAAATTTAATGAATTTTGTGCCATTTTACAAACATGCTTAATGAATTTTGCCTATTACTGGTGATGCAAGGAGGCTAAAGAATAAGATGCATCCACAACAATCATTGAATGGTTGGAAGTCAATTACCATAAATAAACAATTTTATTAATATTAAATATTTTAAACAACTTTTAATAACTAAATACTAAATAAATATGAACCTGTTAACAAGGTCTAGTCATATAGTTTATTGTTTGGAAAACCATTATTGTAACCATTTTACGAACATGCTTAATGAATTTTGCCTATTATTGGTGATGCAACGAGGCTAAAGAATAGATGCATCCACAGCAATCATTGAATGGTTGGAAGTCAATTACCATAAATAAACAATTTTATTAATATTAAATATTTTAAACATGTTTTAATAATTAAATACTAAATAAATATGAACCTGTTAACAAGGTATAGTCATATAATTTATTGTTTGGAAAACCATTATTGTAATCATTGACCAAGTGTGAGATCATGGAGTGGAAAAAGAAAATTTATATACAAAATCATTGTTTGGTGAAACTTGAAGAATTGCAAACTTGAAGTGTGGTAAATAAAAGTTGAGTTAAACTTCCTAGATGGAGCCATGTTCTCATGCTTAAAAAATCGCAACACATAAGATGTTATATGTGTAGAGTATCGGGATTCTTAACATTAGTAATATTTCCGCTTTCAATTGGATACATATTGTGGTCTTACCAAAATCTTTAGTTGTTATCAAATCATATTTTATAAACTCGTCGTCAGATAATGATTATCCCTTTTTCATAAACCAATGTTTTTCTTATATGTTTCTAGTTCATTCAACGTCTTTTTTCGTCCTACTTAGATTCTCTAGCATTTCTTTTTCACTTATATTTGAAGTACATAAATCATGATCAAATTTGAAACTGGATGTATGCACTTTTGATTACAAATACTAGAACCAAGCATTAATCACGAAAACTTGTCGTCAGATAATGATTATCCCTTTTTCATAAACCAGTGTTTTTCTTATATGTTTCTAGTTCATTCGACGTCTTTTTCCCTCCTACTTAGATTCTCTCCCTATTTTCCACTTCTTTTTCACTTATGTTTGAATCATGATCAAATTTGAAACTGGATGTATGACACTTTTGATTACAAATACACGAACCAAGCATTAATCACGAACAATGAAGACAAAATGAATCTTCGACGTAAGCTGTATTTTTTTTTTCAGGAAAAATTAAAGGAAATTAGGATTTTGAGTACGTTTCAGTATAATTTTTACAATGATATATTCATTTTCCAAATTTCTTCTTTTTGGAAATTTTGCAAAATTTGAAAGTAGACCTGGGTTTTGACAAGTGTTGATGGAGTTAGGATGAATGATGCCTCTTTTTTCTTTTGATGAGAGATTTATTTTGATCAAATAGCATCATTTCAGAATTCATATAGTCAATAAATATATAACACTCACTTTTTGATTACAAATACACGAACCAAGCATTAATCACGAACAATGAAGACAAAATGAATCTTCGACATAAGCTGTTTTTTTTTTTTTTTTTTGTTGGGAAAATTAAAGGAAATTAGGATTTTTAGTATCTTTCAGTATACTTTTTAGAATGATATATTTATTTTCAGTAGACCTGGGTTTTGACAAGTTTTGATGGAGTTAGGATGAATGATGCCTCTTTTTTCTTTTGATGAGAGATTTATTTTGATCAAATAGCATCATTTCAGATAATAGATTTCATTTATGCTCTTTTAGGAACCCAAATTTAATGAATTTTGTGCCATTTTACAAACATGCTTAATGAATTTTGCCTATTACTGGTGATGCAAGGAGGCTAAAGAATAGATGCATCCACAACAATCATTGAATGGTTGGAAGTCAATTACCATAAATAAACAAATTTATTAATATTAAATATTTTAAACAGCTTTTAATAACTAAATACTAAATAAATATGAACCTGTTAACAAGGTCTAGTCATATAGTTTATTGTTTGGAAAACCATTATTGTAACCATTTTACGAACATGCTTAATGAATTTTGCCTATTACTGGTGATGCAAAGAGGCTAAAGAATAGATGCATCCACAGCAATCATTGAATGGTTGGAAGTCAATTACCATAAATAAACAATTTTATTAATATTAAATATTTTAAACATGTTTTAATAATTAAATACTAAATAAATATGAACCTGTTAACAAGGTCTAGTCATATAATTTATTGTTTGGAAAACCATTATTGTAATCATTGACCAAGTGTGAGATCATGGAGTGGAAAAAGAAAATTTATATACAAAATCATTGTTTGGTGAAACTTGAAGAATTGCAAACTTGAAGTGTGGTAAATAAAAGTTGAGTTAAACTTCCTAGATGGAGCCATGTTCTCATGCTTAAAAAATCGCAACACATAAGATGTTATATGTGTAGAGTATCGGGATTCTTAACATTAGTAATATTTCCGCTTTCAATTGGATACATATTGTGGTCTTACCAAAATCTTTAGTTGTTATCAAATCATATTTTATAAACTCGTCGTCAGATAATGATTATCCCTTTTTCATAAACCAATGTTTTTCTTATATGTTTCTAGTTCATTCGATGTCTTTTTTCGTCCTACTTAGATTCTCTAGCATTTCTTTTTCACTTATATTTGAAGTACATAAATCATGATCAAATTTGAAACTGGATGTATGCACTTTTGATTACAAATACTAGAACCAAGCATTAATCACGAAAACTTGTCGTCAGATAATGATTATCCCTTTTTCATAAACCAGTGTTTTTCTTATATGTTTCTAGTTCATTCGACGTCTTTTTTCCTCCTACTTAGATTCTCTCCCTATTTTCCACTTCTTTTTCACTTATGTTTGAATCATGATCAAATTTGAAACTGGATGTATGACACTTTTGATTACAAATACACGAACTAAGCATTAATCACGGACAATGAAGACAAAATGAATCTTCGACGTAAGCTGTATTTTTTTTTTTTGGAAAAATTAAAGGAAATTAGGATTTTGAGTACGTTTCAGTATAATTTTTACAATGATATATTCATTTTCCAAATTTCTTCTTTTTGGAAATTTTGCAAAATTTGAAAGTAGACCTGGGTTTTGACAAGTGTTGATGGAGTTAGGATGAACGATGCCTCTTTTTTCTTTTGATGAGAGATTTATTTTGATCAAATAGCATCATTTCAGAATTCAGATAGTCAATAAATATATAACACTCACTTTTTGATTACAAATACACGAACCAAGCATTAATCACGAACAATGAAGACAAAATGAATCTTCGACATAAGCTGTTTTTTTTTTGTTGGGAAAATTAAAGGAAATTAGGATTTTTAGTATCTTTCAGTATACTTTTTAGAATGATATATTTATTTTCAGTAGACCTGGGTTTTGACAAGTTTTGATGGAGTTAGGATGAATGATGCCTCTTTTTTCTTTTGATGAGAGATTTATTTTGATCAAATAGCATCATTTCAGATAATAGATTTCATTTATGCTCTTTTAGGAACCTAAATTTAATGAATTTTGTGCCATTTTACAAACATGCTTAATGAATTTTGCCTATTACTGGTGATGCAAGGAGGCTAAAGAATAGATGCATCCACAACAATCATTGAATGGTTGGAAGTCAATTACCATAAATAAACAATTTTATTAATATTAAATATTTTAAACAGCTTTTAATAACTAAATACTAAATAAATATGAACCTGTTAACAAGGTCTAGTCATATAGTTTATTGTTTGGAAAACCATTATTGTAACCATTTTACGAACATGCTTAATGAATTTTGCCTATTACTGGTGATGCAACGAGGCTAAAGAATAGATGCATCCACAGCAATCATTGAATGGTTGGAAGTCAATTACCATAAATAAACAATTTTATTAATATTAAATATTTTAAACATGTTTTAATAATTAAATACTAAATAAATATGAACCTGTTAACAAGGTATAGTCATATAATTTATTGTTTGGAAAACCATTATTGTAATTATTGACCAAGTGTGAGATCATGGAGTGGAAAAAGAAAATTTATATACAAAATCATTGTTTGGTGAAACTTGAAGAATTGCAAACTTGAAGTGTGGTAAATAAAAGTTGAGTTAAACTTCCTAGATGGAGCCATGTTCTCATGCTTAAAAAATCGCAACACATAGGATGTTATATGTGTAGAGTATCGGGATTCTTAACATTAGTAATATTTCCGCTTTCAATTGGATACATATTGTGGTCTTACCAAAATCTTTAGTTGTTATCAAATCATATTTTATAAACTCGTCGTCAGATAATGATTATCCCTGTTTCATAAACCAATGTTTTTCTTATATGTTTCTAGTTCATTCGACGTCTTTTTTCGTCCTACTTAGATTCTCTTGCATTTCTTTTTCACTTATATTTGAAATACATAAATCATGATCAAATTTGAAACTGGATGTATGCACTTTTGATTACAAATACTAGAACCAAGCATTAATCACGAAAACTTGTCGTCAGATAATGATTATCCCTTTTTCATGAACCAGTGTTTTTCTTATATGTTTCTAGTTCATTCGACGTCTTTTTTCCTCCTACTTAGATTCTCTCCCTATTTTCCACTTCTTTTTAACTTATGTTTGAATCATGATCAAATTTGAAACTGGATGTATGACACTTTTGATTACAAATACACGAACCAAGCATTAATCACGGACAATGAAGACAAAATGAATCTTCGACGTAAGCTGTATTTTTTTTTTTTTTGGAAAAATTAAAGAAAATTAGGATTTTGAGTACGTTTCAGTATAATTTTTACAATGATATATTCATTTTCCAAATTTCTTCTTTTTGGAAATTTTGCAAAATTTGAAAGTAGACCTGGGTTTTGACAAGTGTTGATGGAGTTAGGATGAATGATGCCTCTTTTTTCTTTTGATGAGAGATTTATTTTGATCAAATAGCATCATTTCAGAATTCAGATAGTCAATAAATATATAACACTCACTTTTTGATTACAAATACACGAAACAAGCATTAATCACAAACAATGAAGACAAAATGAATCTTCGACATAAGCTGTTTTTTTTTTTGTTGGGAAAATTAAAGGAAATTAGGATTTTTAGTATCTTTCAGTATACTTTTTAGAATGATATATTTATTTTCTGTAGACCTGGGTTTTGACAAGTTTTGATGGAGTTAGGATGAATGATGCCTCTTTTTTCTTTTGATGAGAGATTTATTTTGATCAAATATCAGATAATAGATTTCATTTATGCTCTTTTAGGAACCCAAATTTAATGAATTTTGTGCCATTTTACAAACATGCTTAATGAATTTTGCCTATTACTGGTGATGCAAGGAGGCTAAAGAATAGATGCATCCACAACAATCACTGAATGGTTGGAAGTCAATTACCATAAATAAACAATTTTATTAATATTAAATATTTTAAATAGCTTTTAATAACTAAATACTAAATAAATATGAACCTGTTAACAAGGTCTAGTCATATAGTTTATTGTTTGGAAAACCATTATTGTAACCATTTTACGAACATGCTTAATGAATTTTGCCTATTACTGGTGATGCAACGAGGCTAAAGAATAGATGCATCCACAGCAATCATTGAATGGTTGGAAGTCAATTACCATAAATAAACAATTTTATTAATATTAAATATTTTAAACATGTTTTAATAATTAAATACTAAATAAATATGAACCTGTTAACAAGGTCTAGTCATATAATTTATTGTTTGGAAAACCATTATTGTAATCATTGACCAAGTGTGAGATCATGGAGTGGAAAAAGAAAATTTATATACAAAATCATTGTTTGGTGAAACTTGAAGAACTGCAAACTTGAAGTGTGGTAAATAAAAGTTGAGTTAAACTTCCTAGAAGGAGCCATGTTCTCATGCTTAAAAAATCGCAACACATAAGATGTTATATGTGTAGTGTATCGGGATTCTTAACATTAGTAATATTTCCGCTTTCAATTGGATACATATTGTGGTCTTACCAAAATCTTTAGTTGTTATCAAATGATATTTTATAAACTCGTCGTCAGATAATGATTATCCCTTTTTCATAAACCAAAGTTTTTCTTATATGTTTCTAGTTCATTCGACGTCTTTTTTCGTCCTACTTAGATTCTCTAGCATTTCTTTTTCACTTATATTTGAAGTACATAAATCATGATCAAATTTGAAACTGGATGTATGCACTTTTGATTACAAATACTAGAACCAAGCATTAATCACGAAAACTTGTCGTCAGATAATGATTATCCCTTTTTCATCAACCAGTGTTTTTCTTATATGTTTCTAGTTCATTCGACATCTTTTTTCCTCCTACTTAGATTCTCTCCCTATTTTCCACTTCTTTTTCACTTATGTTTGAATCATGATCAAATTTGAAACTGGATGTATGACACTTTTGATTACAAATACACGAACCAAGCATTAATCACGGACAATGAAGACAAAATGAATCTTCGACGTAAGCTGTATTTTTTTTTTGGAAAAATTAAAGGAAATTAGGATTTTGAGTACGTTTCAGTATAATTTTTACAATGATATATTCATTTTCCAAATTTCTTCCTTTTGGAAATTTTACAAAATTTGAAAGTAGACCTGGGTTTTGACAAGTGTTGATGGAGTTAGGATGAATGATGCCTCTTTTTTCTTTTGATGAGAGATTTATTTTGATCAAATAGCATCATTTCAGAATTCAGATAGTCAATAAATATATAACACTCACTTTTTGATTACAAATACACGAACCAAGCATTAATCACGAACAATGAAGACAAAATGAATCTTCGACATAAGCTGTTTTTTGTTTTTTTTTGTTGGGAAAATTAAAGGAAATTAGGATTTTTAGTATCTTTCAGTATACTTTTTAGAATGATATATTTATTTTCAGTAGACCTGGGTTTTGACAAGTTTTGATGGAGTTAGGATGAATGATGCCCTCTTTTTTCTTTTAATGAGAGATTTATTTTGATCAAATAGCATCATTTCAGATAATAGATTTCATTTATGCTCTTTTAAGAACCCAAATTTAATGAATTTTGTGCCATTTTACAAACATGCTTAATGAATTTTGCCTATTACTGGTGATGCAAGGAGGCTAAAGAATAGATGCATCCACAACAATCATTGAATGGTTGGAAGTCAATTACCATAAATAAACAAATTTATTAATATTAAATATTTTAAACAGCTTTTAATAACTAAATACTAAATAAATATGAACCTGTTAACAAGGTCTAGTCATATAGTTTATTGTTTGGAAAACCATTATTGTAACCATTTTACGAACATGCTTAATGAATTTTGCCTATTACTGGTGATGCAACGAGGCTAAAGAATAGATGCATCCACAGCAATCATTGAATGGTTGGAAGTCAATTACCATAAATAAACAATTTTATTAATATTAAATATTTTAAACATGTTTTAATAATTAAATACTAAATAAATATGAACCTGTTAACAAGGTCTAGTCATATAATTTATTGTTTGGAAAACCATTATTGTAATCATTGACCAAGTGTGAGATCATGGAGTGGAAAAAGAAAATTTATATACAAAATCATTGTTTGGTGAAACTTGAAGAATTGCAAACTTGAAGTGTGGTAAATAAAAGTTGAGTTAAACTTCCTAGATGGAGCCATGTTCTCATGCTTAAAAAATCGCAACACATAAGATGTTATATGTGTAGAGTATCGGGATTCTTAACATTAGTAATATTTCCGCTTTCAATTGGATACATATTGTGGTCTTACCAAAATCTTTAGTTGTTATCAAATCATATTTTATAAACTCGTCGTCAGATAATGATTATCCCTTTTTCATAAACCAATGTTTTTCTTATATGTTTCTAGTTCATTCGATGTCTTTTTTCGTCCTACTTAGATTCTCTAGCATTTCTTTTTCACTTATATTTGAAGTACATAAATCATGATCAAATTTGAAACTGGATGTATGCACTTTTGATTACAAATACTAGAACCAAGCATTAATCACGAAAACTTGTCGTCAGATAATGATTATCCCTTTTTCATAAAGCAGTGTTTTTCTTATATGTTTCTAGTTCATTCGACGTCTTTTTTCCTCCTACTTAGATTCTCTCCCTATTTTCCACTTCTTTTTCACTTATGTTTGAATCATGATCAAATTTGAAACTGGATGTATGACACTTTTGATTACAAATACACGAACTAAGCATTAATCACGGACAATGAAGACAAAATGAATCTTCGACGTAAGCTGTATTTTTTTTTTTGGAAAAATTAAAGGAAATTAGGATTTTGAGTACGTTTCAGTATAATTTTTACAATGATATATTCATTTTCCAAATTTCTTCTTTTTGGAAATTTTGCAAAATTTGAAAGTAGACCTGGGTTTTGACAAGTGTTGATGGAGTTAGGATGAACGATGCCTCTTTTTTCTTTTGATGAGAGATTTATTTTGATCAAATAGCATCATTTCAGAATTCAGATAGTCAATAAATATATAACACTCACTTTTTGATTACAAATACACGAACCAAGCATTAATCACGAACAATGAAGACAAAATGAATCTTCGACATAAGCTGTTTTTTTTTTGTTGGGAAAATTAAAGGAAATTAGGATTTTTAGTATCTTTCAGTATACTTTTTAGAATGATATATTTATTTTCAGTAGACCTGGGTTTTGACAAGTTTTGATGGAGTTAGGATGAATGATGCCTCTTTTTTCTTTTGATGAGAGATTTATTTTGATCAAATAGCATCATTTCAGATAATAGATTTCATTTATGCTCTTTTAGGAACCTAAATTTAATGAATTTTGTGCCATTTTACAAACATGCTTAATGAATTTTGCCTATTACTGGTGATGCAAGGAGGCTAAAGAATAGATGCATCCACAACAATCATTGAATGGTTGGAAGTCAATTACCATAAATAAACAATTTTATTAATATTAAATATTTTAAACAGCTTTTAATAACTAAATACTAAATAAATATGAACCTGTTAACAAGGTCTAGTCATATAGTTTATTGTTTGGAAAACCATTATTGTAACCATTTTACGAACATGCTTAATGAATTTTGCCTATTACTGGTGATGCAACGAGGCTAAAGAATAGATGCATCCACAGCAATCATTGAATGGTTGGAAGTCAATTACCATAAATAAACAATTTTATTAATATTAAATATTTTAAACATGTTTTAATAATTAAATACTAAATAAATATGAACCTGTTAACAAGGTATAGTCATATAATTTATTGTTTGGAAAACCATTATTGTAATTATTGACCAAGTGTGAGATCATGGAGTGGAAAAAGAAAATTTATATACAAAATCATTGTTTGGTGAAACTTGAAGAATTGCAAACTTGAAGTGTGGTAAATAAAAGTTGAGTTAAACTTCCTAGATGGAGCCATGTTCTTATGCTTAAAAAATCGCAACACATAAGATGTTATATGTGTAGAGTATCGGGATTCTTAACATTAGTAATATTTCCGCTTTCAATTGGATACATATTGTGGTCTTACCAAAATCTTTAGTTGTTATCAAATCATATTTTATAAACTCGTCGTCAGATAATGATTATCCCTGTTTCATAAACCAATGTTTTTCTTATATGTTTCTAGTTCATTCGACGTCTTTTTTCGTCCTACTTAGATTCTCTTGCATTTCTTTTTCACTTATATTTGAAATACATAAATCATGATCAAATTTGAAACTGGATGTATGCACTTTTGATTACAAATACTAGAACCAAGCATTAATCACGAAAACTTGTCGTCAGATAATGATTATCCCTTTTTCATGAACCAGTGTTTTTCTTATATGTTTCTAGTTCATTCGACGTCTTTTTTCCTCCTACTTAGATTCTCTCCCTATTTTCCACTTCTTTTTAACTTATGTTTGAATCATGATCAAATTTGAAACTGGATGTATGACACTTTTGATTACAAATACACGAACCAAGCATTAATCACGGACAATGAAGACAAAATGAATCTTCGACGTAAGCTTTATTTTTTTTTTTTGGAAAAATTAAAGAAAATTAGGATTTTGAGTACGTTTCAGTATAATTTTTACAATGATATATTCATTTTCCAAATTTCTTCTTTTTGGAAATTTTGCAAAATTTGAAAGTAGACCTGGGTTTTGACAAGTGTTGATGGAGTTAGGATGAATGATGCCTCTTTTTTCTTTTGATGAGAGATTTATTTTGATCAAATAGCATCATTTCAGAATTCAGATAGTCAATAAATATATAACACTCACTTTTTGATTACAAATACACGAAACAAGCATTAATCACAAACAATGAAGACAAAATGAATCTTCGACATAAGCTGTTTTTTTTTTGTTGGGAAAATTAAAGGAAATTAGGATTTTTAGTATCTTTCAGTATACTTTTTAGAATGATATATTTATTTTCTGTAGACCTGGGTTTTGACAAGTTTTGATGGAGTTAGGATGAATGATGCCTCTTTTTTCTTTTGATGAGAGATTTATTTTGATCAAATATCAGATAATAGATTTCATTTATGCTCTTTTAGGAACCCAAATTTAATGAATTTTGTGCCATTTTACAAACATGCTTAATGAATTTTGCCTATTACTGGTGATGCAAGGAGGCTAAAGAATAGATGCATCCACAACAATCATTGAATGGTTGGAAGTCAATTACCATAAATAAACAATTTTATTAATATTAAATATTTTAAACAGCTTTTAATAACTAAATACTAAATAAATATGAACCTGTTAACAAGGTCTAGTCATATAGTTTATTGTTTGGAAAACCATTATTGTAACCATTTTACGAACATGCTTAATGAATTTTGCCTATTACTGGTGATGCAACGAGGCTAAAGAATAGATGCATCCACAGCAATCATTGAATGGTTGGAAGTCAATTACCATAAATAAACAATTTTATTAATATTAAATATTTTAAACATGTTTTAATAATTAAATACTAAATAAATATGAACCTGTTAACAAGGTATAGTCATATAATTTATTGTTTGGAAAACCATTATTGTAATCATTGACCAAGTGTGAGATCATGGAGTGGAAAAAGAAAATTTATATACAAAATCATTGTTTGGTGAAACTTGAAGAATTGCAAACTTGAAGTGTGGTAAATAAAAGTTGAGTTAAACTTCCTAGATGGAGCCATGTTCTCATGCTTAAAAAATCGCAACACATAAGATGTTATATGTGTAGAGTATCGGGATTCTTAACATTAGTAATATTTCCGCTTTCAATTGGATACATATTGTGGTCTTACCAAAATCTTTAGTTGTTATCAAATCATATTTTATAAACTCGTCGTCAGATAATGATTATCCCTGTTTCATAAACCAATGTTTTTCTTATATGTTTCTAGTTCATTCGACGTCTTTTTTCGTCCTACTTAGATTCTCTTGCATTTCTTTTTCACTTATATTTGAAATACGTAAATCATGATCAAATTTGAAACTGGATGTATGCACTTTTGATTACAAATACTAGAACCAAGCATTAATCACGAAAACTTGTCGTCAGATAATGATTATCCCTTTTTCATGAACCAGTGTTTTTCTTATATGTTTCTAGTTCATTCGACGTCTTTTTTCCTCCTACTTAGATTCTCTCCCTATTTTCCACTTCTTTTTAACTTATGTTTGAATCATGATCAAATTTGAAACTGGATGTATGACACTTTTGATTACAAATACACGAACCAAGCATTAATCACGGACAATGAAGACAAAATGAATCTTCGACGTAAGCTGTATTTTTTTTTTGGAAAAATTAAAGAAAATTAGGATTTTGAGTACGTTTCAGTATAATTTTTACAATGATATATTCATTTTCCAAATTTCTTCTTTTTGGAAATTTTGCAAAATTTGAAAGTAGACCTGGGTTTTGACAAGTGTTGATGGAGTTAGGATGAATGATGCCTCTTTTTTCTTTTGATGAGAGATTTATTTTGATCAAATAGCATCATTTCAGAATTCAGATAGTCAATAAATATATAACACTCACTTTTTGATTACAAATACACGAAACAAGCATTAATCACAAACAATGAAGACAAAATGAATCTTCGACATAAGCTGTTTTTTTTTTGTTGGGAAAATTAAAGGAAATTAGGATTTTTAGTATCTTTCAGTATACTTTTTAGAATGATATATTTATTTTCTGTAGACCTGGGTTTTGACAAGTTTTGATGGAGTTAGGATGAATGATGCCTCTTTTTTCTTTTGATGAGAGATTTATTTTGATCAAATATCAGATAATAGATTTCATTTATGCTCTTTTAGGAACCCAAATTTAATGAATTTTGTGCCATTTTACAAACATGCTTAATGAATTTTGCCTATTACTGGTGATGCAAGGAGGCTAAAGAATAGATGCATCCACAACAATCACTGAATGGTTGGAAGTCAATTACCATAAATAAACAATTTTATTAATATTAAATATTTTAAATAGCTTTTAATAACTAAATACTAAATAAATATGAACCTGTTAACAAGGTCTAGTCATATAGTTTATTGTTTGGAAAACCATTATTGTAACCATTTTACGAACATGCTTAATGAATTTTGCCTATTACTGGTGATGCAACGAGGCTAAAGAATAGATGCATCCACAGCAATCATTGAATGGTTGGAAGTCAATTACCATAAATAAACAATTTTATTAATATTAAATATTTTAAACATGTTTTAATAATTAAATACTAAATAAATATGAACCTGTTAACAAGGTCTAGTCATATAATTTATTGTTTGGAAAACCATTATTGTAATCATTGACCAAGTGTGAGATCATGGAGTGGAAAAAGAAAATTTATATACAAAATCATTGTTTGGTGAAACTTGAAGAATTGCAAACTTGAAGTGTGGTAAATAAAAGTTGAGTTAAACTTCCTAGAAGGAGCCATGTTCTCATGCTTAAAAAATCGCAACACATAAGATGTTATATGTGTAGTGTATCGGGATTCTTAACATTAGTAATATTTCCGCTTTCAATTGGATACATATTGTGGTCTTACCAAAATCTTTAGTTGTTATCAAATCATATTTTATAAACTCGTCGTCAGATAATGATTATCCCTTTTTCATAAACCAATGTTTTTCTTATATGTTTCTAGTTCATTCGACGTCTTTTTTCGTCCTACTTAGATTCTCTAGCATTTCTTTTTCACTTATATTTGAAGTACATAAATCATGATCAAATTTGAAACTGGATGTATGCACTTTTGATTACAAATACTAGAACCAAGCATTAATCACGAAAACTTGTCGTCAGATAATGATTATCCCTTTTTCATAAACCAGTGTTTTTCTTATATGTTTCTAGTTCATTCGACATCTTTTTTCCTCCTACTTAGATTCTCTCCCTATTTTCCACTTCTTTTTCACTTATGTTTGAATCATGATCAAATTTGAAACTGGATGTATGACACTTTTGATTACAAATACACGAACCAAGCATTAATCACGGACAATGAAGACAAAATGAATCTTCGACGTAAGCTGTATTTTTTTTTTTGGAAAAATTAAAGGAAATTAGGATTTTGAGTACGTTTCAGTATAATTTTTACAATGATATATTCGTTTTCCAAATTTCTTCCTTTTGGAAATTTTACAAAATTTGAAAGTAGACCTGGGTTTTGACAAGTGTTGATGGAGTTAGGATGAATGATGCCTCTTTTTTCTTTTGATGAGAGATTTATTTTGATCAAATAGCATCATTTCAGAATTCAGATAGTCAATAAATATATAACACTCACTTTTTGATTACAAATACACGAACCAAGCATTAATCACGAACAATGAAGACAAAATGAATCTTCGACATAAGCTGTTTTTTGTTTTTTTTTGTTGGGAAAATTAAAGGAAATTAGGATTTTTAGTATCTTTCAGTATACTTTTTAGAATGATATATTTATTTTCAGTAGACCTGGGTTTTGACAAGTTTTGATGGAGTTAGGATGAATGATGCCCTCTTTTTTCTTTTAATGAGAGTTTTATTTTGATCAAATAGCATCATTTCAGATAATAGATTTCATTTATGCTCTTTTAAGAACCCAAATTTAATGAATTTTGTGCCATTTTACAAACATGCTTAATGAATTTTGCCTATTACTGGTGATGCAAGGAGGCTAAAGAATAGATGCATCCACAACAATCATTGAATGGTTGGAAGTCAATTACCATAAATAAACAATTTTATTAATATTAAATATTTTAAACAGCTTTTAATAACTAAATACTAAATAAATATGAACCTGTTAACAATGTCTAGTCGTATAGTTTATTGTTTGGAAAACCATTATTGTAACGATTTTACGAACATGCTTAATGAATTTTGCCTATTACTGGTGATGCAAGGAGGCTAAAGAATAGATGCATCCACAACAATCATTGAATGGTTGGATGTCAATTACCATAAATAAACAATTTTATTAATATTAAATATTTTAAACTGCTTTTAATAACTAAATACTAAATATATATGAACCTGTTAACAATGTCTAGTCATATAGTTTATTGTTTGGAAAACCATTATTGTAACCATTTTACGAACATGCTTAATGAATTTTGCCTATTACTGGTGATGCAACGAGGCTAAAGAATAGATGCATCCACAACAATCATTGAATGGTTGGAAGTCAATTACCATAAATAAACAATTTTATTAATATTAAATATTTTAAACATGTTTTAATAATTAAATACTAAATAAATATGAACCGGTTAACAAGGTCTAGTCATATAGTTTATTGTTTGGAAAACCATTATTGTAATCATTGACCAAGTGTGAGATCATGGAGTGGAAAAAGAAAATTTATATACAAAATCATTGTTTGGTAAAACTTGAAGAATTGCAAACTTGAAGGCTTGAAGAATTGCAAACTTGAAGGCTTGCATCTGCCGGGAGTCGAACCCGGATCTATTGCTTGGAAGGCAATTATCCTAACCGTTGGACTACAAATGCTCGGATGCTATGTTTATGTGACTTTCATCTTTTAAAACTCTCTTTTTATCTTTTTCTTTTTTAATATTTACAATGTATTTGTGTTGATGCTGTAGAACTAGACCTGATAGGAGTTCAACCATTTTTTTGGAATTATGCTCAGGAGCTCTACTTTTATTATTTAAGAACAATTACCTTAACCATTTTGACTACAAATGCTATGATGTTGTGTCCAACAGTTTTGTACTACGAAATAGACAAGTAGTTTTACCGTAACTGTTCGACCACAAGTGCAGTATCTTAATATGGAGCTAGAAGAAAATATTTCCGCATTACCCAAACTGGGCCTTTGCTTGATAGAAAACCATTTCTCCTAGGCTTGTAATTTTTTTAGTAGTAATATTGTATGTAGAACTTTGTCTATTAGGCTTGAAATTAATTTTTTATTTTCGAAGTAGCAATTTTTTTAATGAATTTTAATGAAAATATGTCCATGGGTAGTAAAACATGGGCCTATTGCTGGATATTCAATTTGGTTATTATACTTACGGTCTCAATTATTATTTCTTCATGAAATTTGTTTTGCTATTTGTGAACAGAATTTACCCATCCTACTAAACCCTGAACGTTATTAAGGTGGTAATCAATACCTACAGCTCAACATTCAACACATGCATGTGATGATCCAAATTTTACTTTCTCTTTTGAGGACTACACATGATTAATGTTTTGATATAAAACGATGTCCTTTAGTACCGTTTGTAGTTTACTTTTCATTTCATTTTTTTTCTTTTTTCTCGTTCTTGCTGAAGGTGTTCTAAATTGTGATGTCATTGCCCACTTGACGCCACTTGATTTTGACATCAGTGTTTTTTTTATATAATGAATGTAGTTAGTTGCTTACTGCAGTCACACTTCTGTTTTCTGCAGAGAAAAATAAAGTTGGAGTGTAAAATAGATCATGTTTAAGTTGGCGATGATGGTGAAGGATTTTGTCGAGCCTGGTTTTTTGGAACAGTGATTGGGTTTAGCAATAATGATGTCACTCTGTGCCACGACGTGAAAAACGACATTTAAAGGAAGAGACTGAATATGGGCTTGGTAATTTGATCATCATAGCGAGTTGATCAATGGAGAATGGAGGCATGCTTCACATTTATAATGTTCGTTCTTCTCCGTCGAAGGTTATCTGAATACATATTTTCTATTTGATGAAAACTAAAGCCCATTAGTTGGGTTTTCAAAACACAATTTGCATGAATTAAAATACACAATATTGAAAACACTTTCAAAAATCATGGCAAAGTTCTGTCCTTGCAATGTACAGGACCTCATTAGAAAATATGCTATTGTTTGATCCATCCAAAAATTATGGTTTCTATCCTTAGAATGTACAAGACCTCGTTAGAAAATATGCTATCGTTTGATCCTTTCAAAAATCATGGCAAATTATCTGGTATTGTTTGAGAAAAGAAAACACGACAGTCGTATTTTGAGAAAAGATAACATGACTGTTGATGCTTAGTTATACGCTATTGAACATTATTATAAAAAAAAAAATTGGAAGAAACAAGTATCTGATGTTATTGTTTCAAAGAAATTAATATGCATCTAGACTCTATTGTCCAAAAAGCGGAATCAGTTCTTAAAACTGTAGTAAAACGAAATGGAGTGGAAAAGAAACCCCGACAATTTATAATATAAACTATAGGATGCATTTGTATATGAGATTATGACTACAGAACATGATGAGCGTAGTCAACTAAAATAATATACGATGAAGTGCACAAAATTGCTTAGAATGTGGCAAGCTACCTGGCTTAAGATTCTGCTAGAGAAACTGGACTCGAATCCTTGCATATGCGACAACCTTGTGTTAAAAAACAAATCATATTTTATAGTGGCATGCAAATCATCAGTAACATGTTGTCTAAAATTGCCCTCCTCATATTATTTTTCTGATTTATCCTTCATCTTTCTCCTATTGCATCGTTTTTAAAATTATGTGTTTGTGTGTGCGCGTATGATGTATATACAGCACCCCTCTCCCCCCTCGGGCGCGAAACCCCCAATATTTGAAAACATACATGATTATAAACAAACAAATTGGTCTCTAAACATGCAGGATAGCGAAAGTTGATTATTTGACGTCAGTTTTTTTTTTTTTTTTTTTTTTGAAATTTGAAGTAATATCAAGTTTTAACGGTGTTCGAGTGCTTTTGGTGGAATTTAATGGAGGATAAGTTTTTGACTGTTATATTTTTTTTTTTCCTTTACAAATCTCTAAGTAGATGTGGATTTCTTTATTTTTCAAGAGTGTTTGGATGAATTATGGGTTTTGATTAATATTGATGGCACGCTAAATAATTATTCTAGAAAAGTTTCATTTATAATCATGAATAAAATTACATTTTTTACCTGTATAACCACCAAAACCGTTAGTTTCATCTACAATATGAGTATATTAGACACTTCCGTTGGACGTAGCGAAAAAAATTGAGAGCAAATCCTCCTACCATTAAATAATGGTCATGTGCATACTTGCATAGGTAATGCTTCACACAAATAAGTGAGCTAATTTCTTTTTATTATGAAATAATATGAGCAAATGCACATATATAACTCATTCCTATATTTTTCATTCATCAATTTGGTTTCTGTGTAAATCGTAAATGGGAAAAACATACCGCGAGACTTACATTTTATTCGTTTTATACGAAAATCCATAAGCTTATGATAAAATAATTTTAGGTAATATTCAGAAGCTTAAAATGAAAGCATGAATGGAGATTATCTGACTTATTTTTTGTTCATTTGGATATTTTGTAAATTTGTATGAAACTATAATGATACGATTTCATAAACTCATTCTTCGGTTTACCTCGAGAGAACCTCAATGTGTTTGAATATTCAACATCACCATGATTCATTTATCCCATTTATTTTTTAAATGCCATTTGGTAAGCTACGTGACAATCTCGAACACTGCACTATTTAATTTAACTTGTTAGAAGGCAACTTTTCTTTTTATGAATGGAAAAAAGACGTGCAATTCATGCATACAATGATTATTATGACTAAGAAAAAAGATTGAACAGAAGACGATAATAAACTAAGCGCAGAATTAATGGAGTAAAATGAAGGATGAAGGCATGATTTGGGAATAATTTGTTAGGACAAAAGTGATAATACTATTAGATTCAAAATATAAGAGTTTACATACTTAATTATATTCAGCTATAGCTGCGTCCTTCTTAAGCTCATTCTTATCACGATGCTCGACCAGTCGAGATTGAGCCATCGACTGGAAGGCTCGACTCGCAATTGGTAAGTATTTTGAGCGTCTGGAATGAAATTCGTCGACTAGTCCATCGACTAGGACTTACGACTTGCTCCGACTAGTTATTCGTCCAAAAAAAGAAAAAAAGAAAAAGAAACCAAGGTTAGATCAAAAGAAGCAAAGTCGAAGCCAGGAAAAAGCAAAGTCGACTAGTCCCTTCCAGTGTTACTGTTGCCTCTCCAGTGTCATTACTAATATTCTATGCATCTATTTATTTATCGAATAGTCTGCGACTAGTTTACGACTAGTCCACTAGTCGATTAATTGGACCTCTGTCGACTCGACTCGACTTACCTCCGTAACAACCATGCCTACGCTTCAGTAAAAAAGTTCTTATTCTTTTACAATTTGTGGTTATATAAGTCTTAACTGCTAGATAACTTGAAGTAGACCTGTCAAAATATGACCCTATCCATTTATCCAACCCATTTAATCCTAATTACAACCCTCTTGGGTCAACCCATTTATAATTTTAATATTAAATGGATCATAAAAGGGCTGACCTATTTTTAAAAGGGTTACAAATGGGTAACCCACTTACCCATTTAACTCTACCAACATACGAAGTCGCTATTCTTTTGTTTAAACTACAGTAACTTCTTTATACTGCATTGGAACCGAACGAGACTTCGACCGATAAACACCCACCTAAATTACTGGGAATATGGAACACTCGGATGTTTCATCTTGTGGACGGATACTGCAGTTCTCCAAGGTGAGTAACAGTTGCACTTAGAAAATAACAGGCTATATTCTCATATTTGAACACTGCTTACATACGAAGTCGCTATTTTTTATGTGAAAATTGCAGTAATTTCTTCATACCGACTCGGAACCGGATGAGACTTCGACCGATAGATTTCCACCTAAATTACGGACAGTGTGAAAAACTCGGACGTTTTGCACTATGCCTGAACACTGTAGTTCTCTAAGGTGACTACCAGTTATACTTAGAAAATAGTAGGTTATATTCCCATATTTGAATTCTGCCTACATACGAAGTCGTTATTTTTTTGGTTGCAAAAACTGCCGTAATTTCTTCATCTGTCTCAGAACCGTACGAGACTTTAACTGGTAGACTCTCACCTAAATTACGGACAGTATGAAATACTCGATTGTTTTGTCCTGTGAACGATCGCCGTAGGTCTCCAAGGTGACTAACGGTTGTACTTAGAAAATAACAGGCTATATTCTCATATTTGAACTTTGTCTACATGCAAAGTCGCTATTTTTTTTGTAACAGCTACAGTAATTTCTCCATATTACCTCGGAATCGGACGAGACTTCGACCGATAGGCTCTCACCTAAATTACAGACAGTATGGAACACTCGGATATTTCGTCCTATGAACGAATACCATGGCTCTCCAAAGTGATTAACGTTTATACTTAGAAAATAACAAACTAATTCTCATAATTGTATATAAAAAATAACAGACTACATTTAGATGGGTCATATGGGTAACCCACTTAGTAGGTGGGTTGGATTAGATAAAGCTTTGTGTTAAATGGATCAAAATAAATGAGTGGTAAATGGGTTGTGTCAAATTTGGGTTGATCCTCGTATGACCCTACGTGACCCATTTGACACCCATGACTTGAAGCTTCACCTATAATGACCGGAATCAACCACATTTTGTTAGGGTAGGATATGCACCTTCAAGTAATTCACTATCCCCTACTGTGGGTAGTTGTATGGTTGTGAAAACATTAATGAATCTAAATCAGGTTAATCACTTAAACAATCATGATATTTGACATTTATTACCAATTTATAATTAATATTTACAAATTTTCTATTTTAAAACTACATATTATATTGGTTTTGTACCAATTATTTCGCAGTGTAATACAGATCTTAGACATTGGAAATCATACATAAGTCATTTATTAAGTGGTTTAACACTATCAATTTTGGTTTGGGTGACAAAGATCCGTTGATATAAGCTTCCGCAAAGCGCTGCTATGTTCATAATATTATCATACAACATAAGTGCATATATCAGTTCGTGCACCATAATCGTATCAGTTGGTATCATCAACCAAAAGATATATATCCCCCTTCATTCAAGTTCAAAGTAATATTAGGAAATCCAAAGAAGAAATGAAATAAAATCATCACTCAATCTCTCATGCGCCAAAATTATTTTTTAGTTATAAGAGCACATGGTGTTAATTTCAAGATGCAAATCTGTTAGGCATGTGCTTAATCTGGGTATGAAAAAAAAAATTTGAAATTAATAACCAAAGGACGTACTTATTTCTATTTTCCCAAGAGTTCACATTTTAGCAATAAGCAAACTACCTGCGTGCTAGAATCCAAAACAATTAGAATCCAAAACAATCTTTGCAGATTCTTTTCCAGGTCTACAATACTAGAACTTTTCTAAAATGGTCATATAACGATTGTTTAATTTAAGGATATGCCTGCTTCTATTTTTATAGGATTTCTTCAGCAAACAAGCATATGAGACCTTTATGGTATGTAATGTAGTTTCACATAAAATTAAAGAAGATTTCCCCACATGTTCAAAACAATGTTTCCATGATATGAATTATCAAACTATTTTTGTTCATCTTAACTTGGTTTAAATTACATCGCTTATCTTACATCAGCTGTCCAAATAACAACAGATAAACCTATGAAGGAAAACTTGTAAGATTTGCCTGGTTACCTCTCAACTCTTCATTTACGTTTCCCCTCTTTCAAAGCTAAACTTGCATAATGGCCACAATGTACTTTTCAGTTTCCTCTCCACTTCATATACTTTCTATCCCAAAAGCTTTCCTATAACTGGTGATGTTCAATGTCTGACCTGGTAATGGGGGCAGTGACCCCCTCAAAAACAGTCTGGCACTCATTATCTTGAGGTTCAATAAGAAATGTGAGGTTAAAGAAACGGTGCATCTGCAGCGTTTATTGTAATTGGTTGGAATACAATTATCATTATAATTGTTAGATGATGCACATATGACTAAGGTTGTTACAACAATGTTGCTGGCAAAAGTTTTCCTCCTAGGATTACAAGAGCACAAATACTTGGTTAATTGTTCTAGGAATTACTTATCCATTAGTTGTCTTAAAGTGTGGCTAGTAGAATAAAGTTGGAACCAGACGTGTTTCATTGATGTTTCACTGAAAATGTACTAGTTAGAGGCATCGTTATTATTTAGCAGTCTAACTTTTTATTTTTATTTTTACAGGTTTCCTTCTTGATTAGTCATAAACATTCTGTTGAATTATCAGCATATGATGGAAATTTCCTGAAATGGTTATTTTGCCCTTTATCGGACCAGCATAGTAAGTATTGCCACATTTAATATGTGTTTGTGTTAGTCATATAAAATATTTATCGCGTCTATATAATTGTATATACCTATTTACTTTTAGAGGGAGGGGACGATTCAGGAATCACACCATTTACATGATGAACGCATTACCATTTATAAACTATGGCTAACTGTATTAAGTATGGTACACCTGAAAATCAGTTTGCTTGAAAATGTAGCTATACTAGATAAATACAAATAGGGGATAACATTGGTATTTGGCATAAGATAAAACCCTTGGAAACACTAGTTATAAATATCCTATAAACCATCCTTGAAAAGGTTAATGCCATAACATATTCTCTGGAAAATAACTGCTAATTTGGTCGTAGAGATTATAGAAGGAAACCGGATAACATAAAGTTAAGGGAAGGAAGAACTTTGATGAGCTTATCTCACTATTTATAAGGCATTAAGACCTATTTAAGCAGCCTATGTTTGTTATATGTTAATGTTTTAATCATTCAGTATTACATGTTTGCTTATTTGTATGGATTGAATGGTTATGTATGAATATGTGTTTCAATAAGTGTTCATGAATCTGATCTAAAATAATGACATGAAATAATATTGCCATGGGGTAGAGTTTGAAAGCTTAAGGATAAGCAGCATTAAACAAGAAGGTTCAAAGCTTATGTTTATTCTTAACAGTAATGATGGTAAATAGAGCTATGGTAAGTGCTCATAAGCTGATCTATTTAGCATGTACAATTCTCTGATTTAGATCATATTTAATGAAGAGAAATGTAAGGGTTGGGTGTGTCCAAATAAATCTCATCCTATGTTCAAGGCAATACGCTATTATGTAAATATAATGGTGGGCTAATAACTAGAATGCTTAGTAGTGAAATCTGTTTATGCTATCACTACCTCGTGCTTATCTAAGTCTGGATGATTTCCTGCTTGTGACTGATGTGTTAATATGGCTATACAGATTATGTATGTCTACATTTATATATGAATATTTCATCATTTAGATGGGGATTTACAAGTATCAGCGAGCATGTATGGGGTTGTTTGGGTATTAATGAGTTAAAAAACCTAACTAAATATATAAGTAAGGGGTCTGGTAGGTGGTTCAACACCTGTTGCATTGATTTATTTATCATCAGGGAGGATGGTGGGTATGTACATGGTTTAACATAAATCCTGAAGGCCTCTATGGGCTGGGATAACTGAGAGATGACCCGGGCAATGTGCACAAGGTGTTCAATGCAAGAATACTTTAGGTATGTGACCCACCTAAAATGTGATATTCAGTCCAGGATTCATGTTAGAGTTAGAGGAAATAACATGGAATGAAGGGAGGGGACTGGGGACTTATTTGTATGTGTGATATGATGATGATGTTATCTACGTGTCTGTAAGGATAAATAAGTAATGTAAATATTGATTTATACTCATATCAGGCTATGTTGTCTGACCATGTTTTGATTGCATTTTCAATCTGATGGGGTGTCTCATTTTGATGAGGCAGTCCATGGATTGAATCCAGGAAACGAAGCATAAGTTGTTGTCTTGAAGATTTGTTGTCTTGAAGATGCTTTGTTAAGATGCTCTATGCCAAGAATATGTTGCAGTAGGACTTAAAATCTGAAGTAGTTTAGTTGCTAGAAATAAAGAGGAGTTTGCTTTATGCATGCTAAATGAATCATGAACCTATGTTTAGCTAATCTATAATAGATGTATGCTTCATATGATGTGCCATATTTGAAGCTAAAATGATTGATCAAACTATGTATTTTCAGGTTATTGAACTGATTATTACCGTCTATTTTAAAATGGTTTGGTAGTATATGCATATGAGCTTGTAATCAGCAGCTAATTTTAGTAGGTTTTATGATGAAACTAGAATATACATAACCTGTATATGTGACATGCAATGGTAAGGCATACAAGTTAAATGTATACATTTTGCCACTAAAATATCGTGAACCTGAATGCTCTAATATATCAAACTGATTCATGTAATAAAATGGGATTTGTTTATTGTATAAAAGAAGTAACTTGTGGCAGATAAGAAGCTCCAAAAGTATTGTATATAGTTATTTAGGTTCACTAAGGCATATTATCAAACAGTTGACAATGTGTTTGTGGAAATGATTTAAAGGGTATAAGATGCTTTCTAACTAGAAATACTGAAATGGTTTAAGCATATACTTTGTTTTCTTACCTTTATATGCCTTATGAATAAAAGAAGGATTGAGGGATAGCCAGGGTATAAAGAGTTGTGCATGTGCGTAGTATATACATTGTGCATGTGCACAATCTCAGGGCAACAAATCCTTTAATTCTTATTACTTTATAGATGTTTTGACTAATGCAACATTACATATAGTTGAATGCAACATTACATATAGTTGTATGAAGAGTAAACCATATTCTTAACTCTATGATATAGTAGGAATTACATGTTTAAAAATAGCTTGATTCAAAATATTAGAAAAGTGGGTTTTGCAAAAATTTTGCATTATTAAGTATCCCATTTGCACATTTATCCCCACTCAAGCAACAGGCTTTCTTCACTATTTAAACTAATAGTGTGTAGATAAAAGGATCTTGGGGGAGACTTAATAGGGGTATATTCTATTAAGGAGGTGACCAAGGTTAAATCTGTTGTAATTGCAGGGCATTTAATTATAAATTAAATAGATATAAATGGGGGTCACTTCAATACCATGCATCAAAGACAAGAAGGATTAATTTGTACATGGATGATGTCCTCAATTGGCCCAGCTATATTACCACAGTTAATAGGGGTCAAAACTGCTCAAGAAGTTTGGGAAATGGTTCAAAGAAAATTTTCTAATCAATCTTCTGCTAGAGTTATGCATCATAGAAGATAATTGCATAACATAAGAAAAGGTGAATCGTCTATCAATGAATATTTATTCAAAGTAAAAAAAATTATGTGATCAATTAAATTCTACAGGCCAAAGAATACCTGAATCAGAACAGGTAATTGCAATTGTTAGTGGTTTAGATGATGATTATGAAGTTGTTACTACAATCATTCTTTCTATGAATCCAACACACTCATTACAATATGTGTATTCTACTCTACTGTCTCATGAAGGAAGAATAGAGCATAAAAAAGTATTAATTCTGATCTATTAGTTAATCACACTGCATATGGCAGAGGAAAAAAAATCAAGACAAAGGAAATGGATCAAGAAACCAATTTGACAATCAGAGAGGTGGTTGGTCTGGTAGAGGAAGAAGTGGTAATAGAAGTAAATAGCAATAATTGAATCAGATGTCAAATCTGTGAAAAAATGGGGTATAGTGCTAACAAATGTTGTTATAGGTTCAATACCAATTATACTCCACAACAAAACAACAATGCTAGTGCAAATGTGGTTAATACTAGGGCTGTCAATTTCCTACACAATCTGAAACCCGCACAGAAATTAGCAGGTTAACCCGACCCGTTTAATTAGCGGGTCATTCTCGGGTCAACCCAAATTTGACCTGTTTATAAATGGGGGGTTTAGGGTTGACCCGGTAACCCGAATTTGACCTGTTAAATAAATGGATTGACCCAGCCTGTTTATAAATCGACTAGAATTGATCCAACCCGAAACCGAACCGACACGACCCATTGACAACCCTAGTTAATACTGCTAAAGATAACAATAAAGCACAAGCAAAAGTTCTTAATACAATATTCTTTTGTTGTTTATATTAGTGGACAATATTTACCAATGGGTCAAATGGATAAACCCAATCCGATACGATCCGACCCATTTAGTTGAATGAGTTACACGGGTCGGTCGGGTCGGGTCAACCCGTTTATAAATGGGTCGAGTTAAGGTTAGGCAAAAAATGACCCGTTTAATAAATGGGTTAACCCAACCTGTTTATAAATCGCCCCAAACCTGATTTGACCCAACCCGAACTTGACTCAACATGACCCATTGATAGACCTAGTTAATACTGCTAAAGATAATAATAAAGTAGAAGTTCTTAATACAGAAGCTATAACTAATGGTGATGTGTCAGATGATTGCTAGTATCCAGATTCTGGTGCAGCCAACCATGTCACTAACAATTTAAGCAATTTAAATATGGGAAATAAGGAGTACAAAGGTACACAAAAACTTACTGTTGGTAATAGTAAAACTGCACTTATCACACACAATGGAAATGCAAGTTTTAATGGACCTAAACAGCTAATCTTGAAAATTTTGCTAAGGGTTCCATCAATTAAGAAAAATCTGATGAGTGTTTCTCTTGCTAAAGATAATAATGCTAATTTTGAATTTTACCCTAATGTATTCATAGTAAAAGACATACTGACTCATAAAATTCTCCTGCAGGGTAAAGAGGGTAAGGGATTATACAGATTTGATATCAGTCACTCAAAAAATTCTGATCATAAAAATAACAGCTTTACAATGTTTGTAGTAAATGATTCTGATTGCTTTAAGGAATCTTATATGTGGCATTGTAAACTGGGTCATCCCAGTATAAAAATGACTAAGCATGTCGTGATGAATAATGATTTTTCTACTGGTCAAATTCCTAATTCATATATATATGTACTGCTTGTCAATCGAGAAAGAGTCGTAAACTTGCATTTCCAGACTCACAAATTAATTATTCTAACCCACTTGAATTAATTGCTACAGATTTGTGGGGTCCTTCACATATCAGTTCAAGTTATGGGTACAAATATCATATATCATTCATCGATGCATATTCTAGATTTTTGTGGATTTACATGCTTAAATCTAAGTCCGAAACCAATAATGTTGTAATAAAATTTATTGGTAAGGTTGAAAACATTACTAGAAATAAGGTAAATGCCTTTCAAATAGATGGTGGTAGAGAATTTCTACCCTTAAAGTCGTTTTTTAAAAGAAAGGTATTTATCATTGAACAACATGCCCCTATACATCTGAACAAATTGGAATCATAGAAAGGTGACGTAGGCATATTATTGAAACTGGTTTAACTTTGTTAGCTCAAGCTTCTATGCCATTTAAATATTGGGCAGATGCATGTAATACTGCTGTACATTTAATTAATTTAATGCTTGCAAAGGTGTTAAATTTCAAATGTCCACAGAAGGTGTTAGCAAAAATTAAACCAGATTATAAGCACTTGAAAGTGTTTAGATGTCATTGTTTTTCTTATATAAGACCGTTCAATAATCATAAATTAGACTACGGGTCTACTGCATGCACCTTTCTTGGTATTGTAACTAGGGATGGCAAAAAAACCTGTATCCGCAGTTACTCGCGGATAAAATCCGTTATGAGCATGAAACAGATAGTTAAATGGGTTTTTTTAATATCCGTTAATTAATGGGGCAGGTACAGATAGTAAGAAATCTCTGTCTATGGGTACCTGTGCCCGTATTGAGTATGATTTATTGCCAATGAAAAAATCATTGGTGTTGGCAATGGGGTATTTGTGCGCATGTTTTTATTGAACAATTTATAAGAGGCTATCGTAATAACTGTGCATGTTGCTAATTAAAACTCTATATATACCTAGTTAGAAATTCTCAAATTTCACATTAATTGTTTCAAATTCCAATCTAGCAAGCAACGCATTTTTTCTTATCTCCAAACCTTCTGCTCTCTTCAGAAAATTCAGCACATCCTGCTAGAGTTCTTGTTTCACTCCTCCTCACTGGTTTATATCAATACGTTGCCAAATCCAAGCAACGCTTTGCCAAAGTTCACGCCTGGTCTAATTTGTTTTTATTTACCGAATGAATTTTTAAACAATTTCAATATGTGATTAAAAATAAACTGAATAAAATATCATGGATACCCGCGGATACCCACGAGTACCTGCAACTTGTTTAAAATCCGTTTAATGCATGCCCGTATGGGTATGGGGCGGGGATGGGGCAAGAAATTACCTAACGGGGCGGGTGATGAGGCGGTACTACCCGCGCCCGTCCCGCCCCATTAACATGCCTATTTGTAACAAACAAAAAGTATATAAATATTTAGACAACAAAGGAAAGATTTATATCTCTAGACATGTCAGATTTAATGAACATGTTTATCCTTTTAGTAAAACTGATGTGAGTACTATAGATAAAACTGTTAGTACTAGACAGGTAATGTATGATATACCTAATGAAGTTGAAGTATTGGTGCCCGTTCATCATAAAGAGCATTACACTAATACCAGCTCTCAACACACTGTGCCTTCAAGTAGGTCAGGTCAAGAGCAATCCTCCTTCAACTTTGGTGATAGTGCAGAGCAACAAAGACAAGATGCCAGTGATCCACAGGTTGATCAAACAACAAATAATAATATCACAAGTGACAATCAAACTACTACAGTCAGAGATGCTCTTAATCAATATCCAATGCTTACTAGAGTAAAGTGTGGTATATACAAGATTTTTTTTTACAACACTGCAATTGTTCTAGAAGAACCATCATCCTATGGTGAAGCAGCTCAAAGTGACAAATGGAGTTCAGCTATGCAAGATGAATACAGTGCATTGATTAAGAAAGGAACTTGGACATTGGCTGAAAAAGCAGAAAACAAAAATATTATAGTTGCAGATGGATTTTTAAATTAAAAAGAAATGCAGATGGTTAAATTTTTAAGTACAAAGCAAGACTTGTTGCAAAGGGGTATTCACAACAGTGTAGATTTGATTTTTAAGAAATATTTTCACCTGTTGTGAAACCAACTTCAATCAGAATTATTTTAACAATTTCTTTGTATAGAAATTGGAGCATCAAACAATCAGATGTTAACAATGCATTTCTTAATGGTGATTTGCAGGATGAGGTTTACATGGAGCAGCCTCAAGGTTTAACTCAATATGCAAACAAGAATTAGGTGTGCAAACGCAATAAGGCCATCTATGGTTTAAAGCAAGCACTTAGGGTTTGGTTTGACAAGTTGAAATCAACACTCGTCAACCATGGCTACAAATAATCAAAATATGATAACTCAATATTTATGAAAATTTCTAATATTGTAGCAACATATATTCAAATTTATGTTGATGATTTCATTATAACAGGAAGCAGTGATGCAGAAATTAAAGCCATTACAAATATAATGAATTCAGATTCTTCAATCAGAGAGTTGGGTGACTTAAATTACTTCCTGGTTGTTGAAGTTAGAAGAACATCAAATTCTGTAATGCATCTTAATCAGAAAAAAAATATTTTTGAAATTCTACATAGGGCTCAAATGATCAAAGCAAACCCTTTGCCTGCTCCAATGATCACAAGCATATAGTTATCGAAATACAAGGGAGAACCAATTCAAAATGGAAAACTGTATAGAAGTATTGTTGGTGCACTTCAATATGCAACAATAACAAAACCAGACATAGCATTCAGTGTCAAAAAGGTCAGTCAAATACATGCAAAACCCCTTAGATGATCATTGGAAGGCAGTTAAAAGGATCCTTAGACATCTTAAAGGAACAATCGATCATGATCTTATTCTCAAGGCAAGCCATACATTAAATATCAATGCATATGCTGATGTAGATTGGGGAATAGATTATGATGATAGAAAATCTACATCAGGTTATTGTATTTTTCTGGGTAAAAATCATGTGTCATGGTGTGCTAAAAAGCAGAGTATAGTTTCAAAATCAAGTACTGAAGCAGAATTTACAAGTGTTGCTAGCTGTACAGCTGAAGTTACGTGGATAGAGTGGTTGTTAATTGAACTATAGTTTACAACAACTAAAAAAGCTACTATATGGTGTGACAATGTCTTTAACATCCAATCCATTGTTGCATTCGAAGACTAACATATTGAATTAGATCTCTACTTTATTAAAGAACAAGTTATTAAACGAAAGTTAAAGATTGGATATATACCATCAACAGATCAAAAGGCGGACATACTTACGAAGCCTCTATCAAAACCTTGCTTCTCAAGATCAAAGATGAATTGAACACAGATGTTGCAGATATAGCTTGGAGATTGGAAAGGATAATTTATATTCTAGATTTCTGATAAAATTCAAGCTTATTTGGTTGTATTTCTTCTGATGGTTATCAGATCTACATCAGATCGACCTAAATCTGATCTGATTCGTCATCCAATTTAACTTGTCTCAATAAATCAAGCCATCTCAAGCCATTAAGCTCTAGAATCACTAGATTTATCTGTCGTGGAGGCCTGTTGAGAGAGATCTTTCATAAATAAGAGTCTTTTTGCCGATGGAGTCGCCATTATTTTATTTTCTCATGCTCAAACCCTAACCCTAGGTTTGAAGGGGGGAAATAAAATAATATCGGCTCCGCTTTCTCTAATAAAGATATTTTATATTTCCTTTGTGGGCTTTGTATTATAAGGCTTGGCCCAATCCGCTGCTTGTATATTATATATAGTGGCCCTTGCTGTGTACTCAATGTAACGTTCATTTTACATTTCAGAAGCAATAATACAAAGTCATTTCTCTTCCAATATATTTTCTGGAAATCTAACTATACTTCAAAACATATCCCGATTTATAAGTAAGCAAGAAAATATGGTGGATTCATAATCTTTGTGTTGTTTGAAAGGAGCTTTCAAGTTTAACTATTAAATATTTTAAACTATCAAACAGACTATTTAGTTTGGAAAGTT